>OZ038378.1:120160566-120416207 GCA_964036045.1 Eutreptiella sp. 'Long Island Sound 2002' | reverse complement strand
GGGGCTGTGTGCCGCGGGGGTGGTGGGGGGCCGTCCCCGGGGGGGGTGGCCTGCCACCGTTGTGAGGGGCGTCTGGTGTCAGGCGCTGTTCCTCCCCCAGCCGCCCGTCCTCTGGGGCGGGCAGCCGGGGTTCCGCGACCCGTGTGTCCTGGGTGCGGTCGGTGCGGGCGTGGGGACCCAGCACCAGCCCCACAGCGTGCGCCCTTGCGGGCCAGCGTTGCCCGCTCTGGGGTCGGTGGAAGGGCGTCCCCGGGGGGGTTGCCTCCCACCGTTCTGAGGGGCGTCTGAGGTCAGGCGCTCCCCCTCCCCCGTCTGCCCGCCCACTGGGCGGGCTGTTGGGGTCCGCGACCCACTGCTGTGGGCGCTGGTGTGCGGGTGTGGGGGCCCAACACTGTCCCCTTGGCCTGCATGCCCTGTGGGGGCTGCGTGCCGCGGGGGTGGTGGGGTGCGGTCCCCGGGGGGGGGTGGCCTGCCACCGTTGTGAGGGGCGTCTGGTGTCAGGCGCTATCCCTCCCCCGGCCGCCCGTCCTCTGGCGCGGGCAGCCGGGGTTTCGGCGACCCGTGTGTCCCTGGTGTGGTCGGTGCGGGCGTGGGGACCCAGCACGGGCCGCACAGCGCGCGCCCTTGCGGTCTGGCGTTTTCATGTTTTTTGGGGGGGGGTTTTCAACCCTAACCCCATATCCATGAATAATGTCATTTTTGTGTCCCAATCCTAATGAGAATTCCAATTTTGGAATATTTTCATGTTTGCGGGGGGGTTTTTCAACCCTAACCCCATATCCATGAATAATGTCATTTTTGTGTCCCAATCCTAATGAGAGTTCCAATTTTGGAATATTTTCATGTTTGGGGGGGGGTTTTTTCAACCCTAACCCCATATCCATGATTAATGTCATTTTCGTGTCCCAATCCTAATGAGAATTCCAATTTTGGAATATTTTCATGTTTCCGGGGGGGGGTTTTCAACGCTAACCCCATATCCATGAATAATGTCATTTTTGTGTCCCAATCCTAATGAGAATTCCAATTTTGGAATATTTTCATGTTTGGGGGGGGGGGTTTTCAACCCTAACCCCATATCCATGAATAATGTCATTTTTGTGTCCCAATCCTAATGAGAATTCCAATTTTGGAATATTTTCATGTTTGGGGGGGGGGGTTTTCAACCCTAACCCCGTATCCATGAATAATGTCATTTTTGTGTCCCAATCCTAATGAGAATTCCAATTTGGAATATTTTCATGTTTGGGGGGGGGTTTTTCAACCCTAACCCCATATCCATGAATAATGTCATTTTTGTGTCCGAACCCTAATGAGAAGTCCAATTTTGGAATATTTTCATGTTTGGGGGGGGGGCTTTCAACCCTAACCCCATATCCATGAATAATGTCATTTTTGTGTCCCAATCCTAATGAGAATTCCAATTTTGGAATATTTTCATGTTTGGGGGGGGGTTTTTCAACCCTAACCCCATATCCATGAATAATGTCATTTTTGTGTCCCAATCCTAATGACAATTCCAATTTTGGAATATTTTCATGTTTTGGGGGGGGTTTTTCAACCCTAACCCCATATACATGAATAATGTCATTTTTGTGTCCCAATCCTAATGAGAATTCCAATTCTGGAATATTTTCATGTTTGGGGGGGGGGGGTTTTCTCAACCCTAACCCCATATCCATGAATAATGTCATTTTTGTGTCCCAATCCTAATGAGAATTCCAATTTTTGAATATTTTCATGTTTTGGGGGGGGTTTTTCAACCCTAACCCCATATCCATGAATAATTTCATTTTTGTGTCCCAATCCTAATGAGAATTCCAATTTTGGAATATTTTCATGTTTGGGGGGGATTTTTCAACCCTAACCCCATATCCATGAATAATGTCATTTTTGTGTCCCAATCCTAATGAGAATTCCAATTTTGGAATATTTTCATGTTTGGGGGGGGTTTTTCAACCCTAACCCCATATCCATGAATAATGTCATTTTTGTGTCCCAGTCCTAATGAGAATTCTAATTTTGGAATATTTTCATGTTTACGGGGGGGGTTTTCAACCCTAACCCCATATCCATGAATAATGTCATTTTTGTGTCCCAATCCTAATGAGAATTCCAATTTTGGAATATTTTCATGTTTGGGGGGGGGGGGGTTTTCAACCCTAACCCCATATCCATGAATAATGTCATTTTTGTGTCCCAATCCTAATGAGAATTCCAATTTTGGAATATGTTCATGTTTGCGGGGGGGTTTTTCAACCCTAACCCCATATCCATGAATAATGTCATTTTTGTGTCCCAATCCTAATGAGAGTTCCAATTTTGGAATATTTTCATGTTTGGGGGGGGGTTTTTCAACCCTAACCCCATATCCATGATTAATGTCATTTTCGTGTCCCAATCCTAATGAGAATTCCAATTTTGGAATATTTTCATGTTTCCGGGGGGGGTTTTTCAACGCTAACCCCATATCCATGAATAATGTCATTTTTGTGTCCCAATCCTAATGAGAATTCCAATTTTGGAATATTTTCATGTTTGGGGGGGGGTTTTTCAACCCTAACCCCATATCCATGAATAATGTCATTTTTGTGTCCCAATCCTAATGAGAATTCCAATTTTGGAATATTTTCATGTTTGGGGGGGGGGTTTTTTCAACCCTAACCCCGTATCCATGAATAATGTCATTTTTGTGTCCCAATCCTAATGAGAATTCCAATTTTGGAATATTTTCATGTTTGGGGGGGGGGGTTTTCAACCCTAACCCCATATCCATGAATAATGTCATTTTGTGTCCGAACCCTAATGAGAAGTCCAATTTTGGAATATTTTCATGTTTGGGGGGGGTTTTTTCAACCCTAACCCCATATCCATGAATAATGTCATTTTTGTGTCCCAATCCTAATGAGAATTCCAATTTTGGAATATTTTCATGTTTGGGGGGGGGTTTTTCAACCCTAACCCCATATCCATGAATAATGTCATTTTTGTGTCCCCAATCCTAATGACAATTCCAATTTTGGAATATTTTCATGTTTTGGGGGGGGGTTTTTCAACCCTAACCCCATATACATGAATAATGTCATTTTTGTGTCCCAATCCTAATGAGAATTCCAATTCTGGAATATTTTCATGTTTGGGGGGGGGGGGTTTTCTCAACCCTAACCCCATATCCATGAATAATGTCATTTTTGTGTCCCAATCCTAATGAGAATTCCAATTTTGGAATATTTTCATGTTTTGGGGGGGGTTTTTCAACCCTAACCCCATATCCATGAATAATTTCATTTTTGTGTCCCAATCCTAATGAGAATTCCAATTTTGGAATATTTTCATGTTTGGGGGGGGATTTTTCAACCCTAACCCCATATCCATGAATAATGTCATTTTTGTGTCCCAATCCTAATGAGAATTCCAATTTTGGAATATTTTCATGTTTGGGGGGGGTTTTTCAACCCTAACCCCATATCCATGAATAATGTCATTTTTGTGTCCCAGTCCTAATGAGAATTCTAATTTTGGAATATTTTCATGTTTACGGGGGGGGGTTTTCAACCCTAACCCCATATCCATGAATAATGTCATTTTTGTGTCCCAATCCTAATGAGAATTCCAATTTTGGAATATTTTCATGTTTTGGGGGGGGGGTTTTCAACCCTAACCCCATATCCATGAATAATGTCATTTTTGTGTCCCAATCCTAATGAGAATTCCAATTTTGGAATATGTTCATGTTTGGGGGGGGGGTTTTCAACCCTAACCCCATATCCATGAATAATGTCATTTTTGTGTCCCAATCCTAATGAGAATTCCAATTTTGGAATATTTTCATGTTTGGCGGGGGGTTTTTTCAACCCTAACCCCATATCCATGAATAATGTCATTTTTGTGTCCCAATCCTAATGAGAATTCCAATTTTGGAATATTTTCATGTTTGGGGGGGGGGTTTTCAACCCTAACCCCATATCCATGAATAATGTCATTTTTGTGTCCCAATCCTAGTGAGAATTCCAATTTCGGAATATTTTCATGTTTGGGGGGGGGGGGTTTTCAACCCTAACCCCATATCCATGAATAATGTCATTTTTGTGCCCCAATCCTAATGAGAATTCCAATTTTGGAATATTTTCATGTTTTAGGGGGGGTTTTTTCAACCCTAACCCCATTTCCATGAATAATGTCATTTTTGTGTCCCAATCCTAACGAGAATTCCAATTTGGAAATATTTTCATGTTTGGGGGGGGTTTTTCAACCCTAACCCCATATACATGAATAATGTCATTTTTGTGTCCCAATCCTAATGAGAATTCCAATTTTGGAATATTTTCATGTTTGGGGGGGGTTTTTCAACCCTAACCCCATATCCATGAATAATGTCATTTTTGTGTCCATAGGATTGTTTTGGCTGAGGAGGACCCTACCTAGGGTCGAAACGCGTACTTGACATTGGAAGTCAGTGGACTTTGTTTGACATTCATTGTTGTGAGTGTTGCCGGGTGCATTTGTCTTGGAACTTAACACAAGTGGAGTTTGGACAATTTTACCCGAGGGTTGCTATATCCGTCGACGACTTTTATCTTTGGGAGTGAGTATACCCGTCATTTTGGAATGCCTCAAAACAAAGCTGCCCGATTCAATCTTTCCAAAGTACCCCAAGAGCTGAGGAAGCCGGCCCTTGAACATTTATTGGCATATCGGACGTTCAAAGACAAAATGGTGAATGATTTTCGCCCTAAAGAAAGCACCTTCCGAGATGGCACGGTGACCATTAAGCACGTAGTGGACGAAGACTTGCAAAAAGCTTTGCACCAAAATCAATGCGAACTACGACTCCAATTTCACCAAAAAGATCTCGATGCAGCGCAAGATAAGCACAAAGCAACACACAAAGCATTCAATGAGGCGATGAAATCCTACTATGATGCATACACTTCGCTAAGCACGGATTACAAAGTTGACCTTAACGAAGTCGACACGCAGGATGCACTCATGGACCTCGGTGATGGCAACAACTTCTACCCCATCGTGGACGTCATGATGACCACCGCACGTCAACATGTGCAACACACCGTGGAGGCCATGGTTACGGCACGGCGTCGCATTGATCTTGAGGCCGAGGCGAAGCATGCACTGTATTTGGAGCACCACATCATTCACCAAAGTCTGGATTGCATGCGTGTTGTGCATGTGCTCCTCACGTACATTCGTGTGCTTCTCCCTTTTTTGGCGCCGTCGTTGCTTTTGCCACGCTTGTTTGCGCGTTTCTTGCCGGACGACGTCTCCTTCTTCCGTTTTCCACGAGGTGTATTGCCGCGAGGAGCTCTTGGTTGAGTAGAGTTGTTCCCCGCGTGGCTTCGGGTGCGGCCTGGTGTATTGGACCCTGTGCGAGGTGTTCGGGCGCGGGGCGTGTTGGGCGTCGGAGGTGTCGTGTCGCCACGTTTATTTGGACGCCCACGCTCGCTTTTGTCGCCGTTGGTTCCACCACCACGTCTTCGACCGTTTTTTTGCATGTTGTTGTTTGTTGTCCACCATCAATTGGCGTACCGCCTCCATCAAGATCTTGATTTGCTCTGCTTGTCCTTGCACGATGGCGTCGGCTGCCATAGCTTTGTTCACCTCCTCTCTCACCTTCTCTTTCTGCACACGTGTAGCTCTTTCAATGAGTTTTTTGTCAAAGTGCTCCAAATACAGTGCATGCTTCGCCTCGGCCTCAAGATCAATGCGACGCCGTGCCGTAACCATGGCCTCCACGGTGTGTTGCACATGTTGACGTGCGGTGGTCATCATGACGTCCACGATGGGGTAGAAGTTGTTGCCATCACCGAGGTCCATGAGTGCATCCTGCGTGTCGACTTCGTTAAGGTCAACTTTGTAATCCGTGCTTAGCGAAGTGTATGCATCATAGTAGGATTTCATCGCCTCATTGAATGCTTTGTGTGTTGCTTTGTGCTTATCTTGCGCTGCATCGAGATCTTTTTGGTGAAATTGGAGTCGTAGTTCGCATTGATTTTGGTGCAAAGCTTTTTGCAAGTCTTCGTCCACTACGTGCTTAATGGTCACCGTGCCATCTCGGAAGGTGCTTTCTTTAGGGCGAAAATCATTCACCATTTTGTCTTTGAACGTCCGATATGCCAATAAATGTTCAAGGGCCGGCTTCCTCAGCTCTTGGGGTACTTTGGAAAGATTGAATCGGGCAGCTTTGTTTTGAGGCATTCCAAAATGACGGGTATACTCACTCCCAAAGATAAAAGTCGTCGACGGATATAGCAACCCTCGGGTAAAATTGTCCAAACTCCACTTGTGTTAAGTTCCAAGACAAATGCACCCGGCAACACTCACAACAATGAATGTCAAACAAAGTCCACTGACTTCCAATGTCAAGTACGCGTTTCGACCCTAGGTAGGGTCCTCCTCAGCCAAAACAATCCTATGGACACAAAAATGACATTATTCATGGATATGGGGTTAGGGTTGAAAAACCCCCCCCAAACATGAAAATATTCCAAAATTGGAATTCTCATTAGGATTGGGACACAAAAATGACATTATTCATGTATATGGGGTTAGGGTTGAAAAACCCCCCCCAAACATGAAAATATTTCCAAATTGGAATTCTCGTTAGGATTGGGACACCAAAATGACATTATTCATGGAAATGAGGTTAGGGTTGAAAAACCCCCCTAAAACATGAAAATATTCCAAAATTGGAATTCTCATTAGGATTGGGGCACAAAAATGACATTATTCATGGATATGGGGTTAGGGTTGAAAACCCCCCCCCCCAAACATGAAAATATTCCGAAATTGGAATTCTCACTAGGATTGGGACACAAAAATGACATTATTCATGGATATGGGGTTAGGGTTGAAAACCCCCCCCCCCAAACATGAAAATATTCCAAAATTGGAATTCTCATTAGGATTGGGACACAAAAATGACATTATTCATGGATATGGGGTTAGGGTTGAAAAACCCCCCGCCAAACATGAAAATATTCCAAAATTGGAATTCTCATTAGGATTGGGACACAAAAATGACATTATTCATGGATATGGGGTTAGGGTTGAAAACCCCCCCCCCAAACATGAACATATTCCAAAATTGGAATTCTCATTAGGATTGGGACACAAAAATGACATTATTCATGGATATGGGGTTAGGGTTGAAAACCCCCCCCCCCAAACATGAACATATTCCAAAATTGGAATTCTCATTAGGATTGGGACACAAAAATGACATTATTCATGGATATGGGGTTAGGGTTGAAAACCCCCCCCGTAAACATGAAAATATTCCAAAATTAGAATTCTCATTAGGACTGGGACACAAAAATGACATTATTCATGGATATGGGGTTAGGGTTGAAAAACCCCCCCCAAACATGAAAATATTCCAAAATTGGAATTCTCATTAGGATTGGGACACAAAAATGACATTATTCATGGATATGGGGTTAGGGTTGAAAAATCCCCCCCCAAACATGAAAATATTCCAAAATTGGAATTCTCATTAGGATTGGGACACAAAAATGAAATTATTCATGGATATGGGGTTAGGGTTGAAAAACCCCCCCCAAAACATGAAAATATTCCAAAATTGGAATTCTCATTAGGATTGGGACACAAAAATGACATTATTCATGGATATGGGGTTAGAGTTGAGAAAACCCCCCCCCCCAAACATGAAAATATTCCAGAATTGGAATTCTCATTAGGATTGGGACACAAAAATGACATTATTCATGTATATGGGGTTAGGGTTGAAAAACCCCCCCCAAAACATGAAAATATTCCAAAATTGGAATTGTCATTAGGATTGGGACACAAAAATGACATTATTCATGGATATGGGGTTAGGGTTGAAAAACCCCCCCCCAAACATGAAAATATTCCAAAATTGGAATTCTCATTAGGATTGGGACACAAAAATGACATTATTCATGGATATGGGGTTAGGGTTGAAAAACCCCCCCCCAAACATGAAAATATTCCAAAATTGGACTTCTCATTAGGGTTCGGACACAAAAATGACATTATTCATGGATATGGGGTTAGGGTTGAAAAACCCCCCCCCAAACATGAAAATATTCCAAAATTGGAATTCTCATTAGGATTGGAACACAAAAATGACATTATTCATGGATACGGGGTTAGGGTTGAAAAACCCCCCCCCAAACATGAAGATATTCCAAAATTGGAATTCTCATTAGGATTGGGACACAAAAATGACATTATTCATGGATATGGGGTTAGGGTTGAAAAACCCCCCCCCAAACATGAAAATATTCCAAAATTGGAATTCTCATTAGGATTGGGACACAAAAATGACATTATTCATGGATATGGGGTTAGCGTTGAAAAACCCCCCCCGGAAACATGAAAATATTCCAAAATTGGAATTCTCATTAGGATTGGGACACGAAAATGACATTAATCATGGATATGGGGTTAGGGTTGAAAACCCCCCCCCCAAACATGAAAATATTCCAAAATTGGAACTCTCATTAGGATTGGGACACAAAAATGACATTATTCATGGATATGGGGTTAGGGTTGAAAAACCCCCCCGCAAACATGAACATATTCCAAAATTGGAATTCTCATTAGGATTGGGACACAAAAATGACATTATTCATGGATATGGGGTTAGGGTTGAAAACCCCCCCCCCCAAACATGAAAATATTCCAAAATTGGAATTCTCATTAGGATTGGGACACAAAAATGACATTATTCATGGATATGGGGTTAGGGTTGAAAACCCCCCCCGTAAACATGAAAATATTCCAAAATTAGAATTCTCATTAGGACTGGGACACAAAAATGACATTATTCATGGATATGGGGTTAGGGTTGAAAAACCCCCCCCAAACATGAAAATATTCCAAAATTGGAATTCTCATTAGGATTGGGACACAAAAATGACATTATTCATGGATATGGGGTTAGGGTTGAAAAATCCCCCCCCAAACATGAAAATATTCCAAAATTGGAATTCTCATTAGGATTGGGACACAAAAATGAAATTATTCATGGATATGGGGTTAGGGTTGAAAAACCCCCCCCAAAACATGAAAATATTCCAAAATTGGAATTCTCATTAGGATTGGGACACAAAAATGACATTATTCATGGATATGGGGTTAGGGTTGAGAAAACCCCCCCCCCCAAACATGAAAATATTCCAGAATTGGAATTCTCATTAGGATTGGGACACAAAAATGACATTATTCATGTATATGGGGTTAGGGTTGAAAAACCCCCCCCAAAACATGAAAATATTCCAAAATTGGAATTGTCATTAGGATTGGGACACAAAAATGACATTATTCATGGATATGGGGTTAGGGTTGAAAAACCCCCCCCCAAACATGAAAATATTCCAAAATTGGAATTCTCATTAGGATTGGGACACAAAAATGACATTATTCATGGATATGGGGTTAGGGTTGAAAAACCCCCCCCCAAACATGAAAATATTCCGAAATTGGACTTCTCATTAGGGTTCGGACACAAAAATGACATTATTCATGGATATGGGGTTAGGGTTGAAAAACCCCCCCCAAACATGAAAATATTCCAAAATTGGAATTCTCATTAGGATTGGGACACAAAAATGACATTATTCATGGATACGGGGTTAGGGTTGAAAAACCCCCCCCCAAAACATGAAAATATTCCAAAATTGGAATTCTCATTAGGATTGGGACACAAAAATGACATTATTCATGGATATGGGGTTAGGGTTGAAAAACCCCCCCCCAAACATGAAAATATTCCAAAATTGGAATTCTCATTAGGATTGGGACACAAAAATGACATTATTCATGGATATGGGGTTAGCGTTGAAAAACCCCCCCCGGAAACATGAAAATATTCCAAAATTGGAATTCTCATTAGGATTGGGACACGAAAATGACATTAATCATGGATATGGGGTTAGGGTTGAAAAACCCCCCCCCAAACATGAAAATATTCCAAAATTGGAACTCTCATTAGGATTGGGACACAAAAATGACATTATTCATGGATATGGGGTTAGGGTTGAAAAACCCCCCCGCAAACATGAAAATATTCCAAAATTGGAATTCTCATTAGGATTGGGACACAAAAATGACATTATTCATGGATATGGGGTTAGGGTTGAAAACCCCCCCCCAAAAAACATGAAAACGCCAGACCGCAAGGGCGCGCGCTGTGCGGCCCGTGCTGGGTCCCCACGCCCGCACCGACCACACCAGGGACACACGGGTCGCCGAAACCCCGGCTGCCCGCGCCAGAGGACGGGCGGCCGGGGGAGGGATAGCGCCTGACACCAGACGCCCCTCACAACGGTGGCAGGCCACCCCCCCCCGGGGACCGCACCCCACCACCCCCGCGGCACGCAGCCCCCACAGGGCATGCAGGCCAAGGGGACAGTGTTGGGCCCCCACACCCGCACACCAGCGCCCACAGCAGTGGGTCGCGGACCCCAACAGCCCGCCCAGTGGGCGGGCAGACGGGGGAGGGGGAGCGCCTGACCTCAGACGCCCCTCAGAACGGTGGGAGGCAACCCCCCCGGGGACGCCCTTCCACCGACCCCAGAGCGGGCAACGCTGGCCCGCAAGGGCGCACGCTGTGGGGCTGGTGCTGGGTCCCCACGCCCGCACCGACCGCACCCAGGACACACGGGTCGCGGAACCCCGGCTGCCCGCCCCAGAGGACGGGCGGCTGGGGGAGGAACAGCGCCTGACACCAGACGCCCCTCACAACGGTGGCAGGCCACCCCCCCCGGGGACGGCCCCCCACCACCCCCGCGGCACACAGCCCCCACAGGGCATGCAGGCCGAGGGGACAGTGCCGGGCCCCAACACCCGCACACCCGCGCCCACAGCACGTGGGTGGCGGACCCCGACAGCCCGCCCAGAGGGCGGTCAGTCGGGGGAGGGGGACCTCAGACGCCCCTCAAAATGGCGAACGGCACCCCCCCCGGGGACGCCCTTCCGCCACCCCCACAGCGAGCAACGCCGGCCCACAAGAGGGCACACTGTGGGGCCGGTGGTGGGTCCCCACGCCCGCACCGACCACACCCGGGGCACACGGGTCGCTGAAACTCGGCTGCCTGCCCCAGAGGACAGGCGGCTGGGGGAGGGACAGCGCATGACACCAGACGCCCCTCACAACAGTGGCAGGCCACCCCCCCCGGGGACGGCCCCCCACCACCCCCGCAGTACGCAGCCCCCACAGGGCATGCAAGCCAAGGAGACAGTGCTGGGCCCCCACACCCGCACACCCGCGCCAGCAGCACGGGGACGGCGGACCCCGACAGCCCGCCCAGAGGGCGGGCGGTCGGGGGAGGGGGAGCACCTGGCCTCAGAGGCCCCTCACAACGGCGAAAGGCGCCCTCCCCAGGGACGCCCCTCCGCCACCCCCACAGCGAGCAACGCCGGCCCGCAGGGGCGCACGCTGTGGGGCCGGTGCTGGGTCCCCACGCCCGCACCGACCGCACCCGGGACATACGGGTCGCGGAACCCCGGCTGCACGCCCGGGAGGACGGGTGGTCGGGGGAGGGACAGCGCCTGACACCAGACGCCCCTCACAACGGTGGCAGGCCAGCCCCCGGGGGACATCCCCCCACCACCCCCGCGGCACGCAGCCCCCGCAGGGCATGCAAGCCGAGGGGACAGTGCCAGGCCCCCACACCAGCACACCCGCACCCACAGCACGTGGGCGGCGGACACCGACAGCCCGCCCGGAAGGCAGGCAGTCGGGGGAGGGGGAGCGCCTGACCTCAGACGCTCCTCACAACGGCGAAGGGCACCCCCCCCAGGGACGCCCTTCCGCCACCCCCACAGCGAGCAACGCCGGCCCGCAAGGGCGCACGCTGTGCAGCCGTCGCTGGGTCCCCACGCCCGCACCGACCACACCCGGGGCACACGGGTCGCTGAACCCCGGCTGCCCGCCCCAGAGAACGGGCGGCTGGGAGAGGGACAGCACCTGACACCAGACGCCCCTCACAACGGTGGCAGACCACCCCCCCCGGGGACAGCCAACCACCACCCCCGCAGTACGCAGCCCCCACAGGGCATGCAAGCCATGGGGACAGTGCCGGGCCCCCACACCCGCACATCCGCGCCCACAGCACGGGGACGGCGGACCCCGACAGCCCGCCCAGAGGGCGGGCAATCGGGGAAGGGGGAGCGCCTGGCCTCAGACGCCCCTCACAATGGTGAAAGGCACCCTCCCCGGGGAAGCCACTCTGCCACCCCCACAGCGGGCAACGCCAGCCCGCAAGGGCGCACGCTGTGGGGCCGATGCTGGGTCCCCAGGCCCGCACCGACCGCATCCAGAACACACGAATCGCGGAACCCCGACTGCCCGCGCCAGGGGACGGGCGGTCGGGGGAGGGACGGCGCCTGACACCAGACGCCCCTCACAACAGTGGCAGGCCACTCTTCCCGGGGACGGCCCCCCACCACCCTCGCAGCACGCAGCCCCCACAGGGCATGCAACCCAAGGGGACAGTGCCGGGCCCCGACACCCGCACACCCGCGCCCACAGCAGGGGGACGGTGGACCCTGATAGCCCGTCGAGAGGGCGCGCGGTCGGGTGAGGGGGAGCGCCTGGCCTCAGACGCCCCTCACAACGGCGAAAGGCGCCCTCCCCGGGGACGCCCCTCCGCCACCCCCACAGCGAGCAACGCCCGCCCGCAGGGGCGCACGCTGTGGGGCCAGTGCTGGGTCCCCACGCCCGCACCAGCCGCACCCGGGACATACGGGTCGCGGAACCCCGGCTGCCCGCGCCAGATGACGGGTCGCCGGGGGAGGGACAGCGCCTGACACCAGACGCCCCTGACAACGGTGGCGGGCCAGCCCCCTGGGGACGGCCCCCCACCAGCCCCGCGGCACGCAGCCCCCATAGGGCATGCAAGCCGAGGGGACAGTGCTGGGCCCCCACACCCGCACACCCGCACCCACAGCACGTGGGCGGCGGACCCCGACAGGCCGCCTGGAGGGCGGGCAGTCGCGGGAGGGGCAGCGCCTGACCTCAGACGCCTCTTACAACGGCGAACGGCACCCCCGCCAGGGACGCCCTTCCGCCACCCCCACAGCGAGCAACGCCGGCCCGCAAGCGCGGACGCTCTGGGGCCCGTGCCCGGTCCCCACGCCCGCACCGACCGCACCCGGGGCAAACGGGTCGCTGAACCCCGGCTCCCCGCCCCAGAGAACGGGCGGCTGGGAGAGGGACAGCGCCTGACACCAGACGCCCCTCACAACGGTGGCAGACCATCCCCCCCGGGGACGGCCCCCCACCACCCCCGCAGTACGCAGCCCCCACAGGGCATGCAAGCCATGGGGACAGTGCCGGGCCCCCACACCCGCACACCCGCGCCCACGGCATGGGGACGGCAGAGCCCGACAGCCCGCCCAGAGGGCGGGCAGTCGGGCGAGGGGGAGCGCCTGGCCTCAGACGCCCCTCACAATGGCGAAAGGCGCCCTCCCCGGGGACGCCACTCTGCCACCCCCACAGCGGGCAACGCCAGCCCGCAAGGGCGCACGCTGTGGGGCCGGTGCTGGGTCCCCACGCCCGCACCGACCGCATCCAGAACACACGAATCGCAGAACCCCGACTGCCCGCCCCAGAGGAAGGGCGGTCGGGGGAGGGGGAGCGCCTGACCTGAGACGCCCCTCAAAACGGCCAAGGGCACCCCCCCCGGGGGCGCCCTTCCGCCACCCCCACGGCGAGCAACGTTGGCCCGCAGGAGCGCATGCTGTGGGGCCGGTGGTGGGTCCTCACGCCCGCTTCGACCGCACCCGGGACACACGGGTCGCGGAACCCCGGCTGCCCACGCCAGAGGATGGGCGGCCGGGGGAGGGACAGCGCCTGACACCAGGCGCCCCTCACAATGGTGGCAGGCCAGCCCCCCCCGGGGGCGGCCCCCCACCACCCCCGCGGCACGCGGCCCCCACAGGGCATGCAAGCCAAGGGGACAGTGCTGGGCCCCCTCACCCGCACACCCGCGCCCAGACGCGTACGACCTGTTGGACCATCCTATTTAAAGAAAGAATATCCTTAATTACTACCCTAAAGATTTTGATGACATCCTGCAGGTTTTTGAAGTTGGAAAACAGAGCCACAGCAGCAAGCAGAGCATGAACAGGATATGGATCGAATCAATGTATAGTTTTGAAATCCAATGTATCACAGGAGGGCTGCAGATCAATCATGCAAGATTAGTACAAAGATTCAATCACAAAAGAACGAAAAACGTTTTATGAGGAAGACTGACATACGTCTGCCCTCAAAAACAGTCCCAAGCACCTCATGTGCACCTCTTTACATGCAATGGGATCTGGAGCATGTAGAGTGGTCCAGATACGGGATATGGCTTGGCCATGCTGGCCAGCATGGCCAAGCAAATTAATTCAGAATCAGTCCAAAACGTAGGCCCACAATTTGGAGGAAAGAAGTTGAGTATAGGGGTCCTGAGGACGGGAACCACTAGGCTTAACCAACAAGGCCCAAGGGAATTGAAGTGACTATTTCATTTCGGGGTGAACCTCATGGGGAGCTTGGGGTATAATCTTAGTTACTTTGCAAAAGGTACAGACATTCTCAAAAGGACTGATTAAAATGATTAACTGTTAGGTTTCATAACTTCCAAAGATTTAGGGGGGGCTTTTTTTTGCTCTATGGCTCCCAGCTATCCGGTTTAGGGGGGGCTTGGCCTGGATCATTGACTCCAAGAAAGACATGTCAGTGATGTTTTCTTACTGCCCACTGGAGTACTAGTTGATCAAGCTAGTAGGACCAAGAGAAAGGCTCAAATTACCCTGAAATCACCTCAAAAATGCCTCAAACCACCAGATGACATTCTCATCACTTCAAAGAAGAGTAGAACACTGTAGGTACCCTGGAAGGACAGTGTAACGTACCGTGTATGATGTCCCTTAGAAGGGGCATTCCTCAAAGGTTGCCAGTGTGTGGCGTAAACCTTTGGGAAGAATTTTGGGGGAAGTTGGGTTTCAACCCAGGAGTGCCTCCCCAGAGTGTACATGCTTGCCCATTAGGGTACAGTCGAACGCTCTAATGTGGACCGCCATCGCTGTATAAACAGCGTTTTGGTAAATGTCCTGACCAAGGGCCAGGGCAGAGCAATACTCCCATTGGAGGGCACAAAGCTCCAAGAGCTGAAAACAATCCAAAATGTAATGAACAGGGTGTGAATCCCTTGGTTTAGCGAAACGGGTAGCGATTTGAAAAGTCAAATCGCTAAAAGGTAACGAAAAGACGTTAGAAAACGTGATATTTTATCTACGACCAGCAGTCGCAGACAAGCGCAACAGAGCTGCCACCACAAAAAGAGGCCCGGAAGCTTAAACGGCTCTTGGAAACAAAAGATATGAGCCGTGGTTTTTAAAGCTTTGCAAAGAAATGTTTGCACAGCTGCATCAAAGTTTTTAGAAACATTAGGCAAAAGAATGAAACAAGTAGCCAAACAACAGAGCAGGTGGACAACCGGCCTGTCAGGTATGTTACTGTCCTGACACACTTATGCATTGTGTTGGTGTTGTTTGTTTCGTTAAAACGCTAGGGTCGTAACCGCTGCGTTTGTTGGGGTTATGGGTGTTCACTGTTCTCGCTCTGCACAGGTAGAACCAATAATCATAGGTATGTCAGAGGAATGGAGCACGCAGCGCACACGTAAGGTTAGAGTTTGCGCTCTTCCCCCGATGCATGTGCCTAATCCCGGCATCCACACGCTGTGGCACTTTCGCTGTGCACCCCTTCATTTCCCTCTTTTCTCCACAGGTCAAAAAGAAAGTGCTTGCTCGTTCCTGCTTTCCCCGTAGCGTTCAAGCAGCGTTGTTTAAACCGCTAGGCCTCGTTTTATGTTGTGCAGTTGCCCGTCATTTCACTCTCTCTCTCTCTCTCCTGCAGAAAGCAAAGGAAGAAGTGCATAATACACACGATGCATTAATCATTTAGGGTTGTTTATGAATAGCCGTAGGATTGTTTAAACGCTTAGGTTTGCTCTTGCGTTTGTTGTCGCTCAGCATACACATGATGCATGGTGCCCTGGGACCTTGTGATAACCAGAGCTGTGTTAAATTCAATGCAACTACAGGCCAGTTCAATTTAACAAAAATGTTAAATTTATCAAGCTATTGTGCATACATTAAAAAGGTTCAAAAAAAACCAAAATGTGCCCATTTTTCACCAAATTTCCTTTTCAAAATCAAAATTATTGACTATGCTCTTGTCCTCTTTGGTCCTAGCGAAGCAAAGCCTCAAGCCCAGGAGTCACGGTACACCAAGTCCAAACACCACGTTGTTTATCGATGGCGGTGCAGATTGAACGTTCAATTGAACATGGTGTTCCTCACATTGAATGCACTATTTCCATGTGTCTATGAACACAAAGAAAACGCAAAACAGAAATGCACATATTAAAACAATATGAAATCTTTACATTAATCCATTTTACTCATTATCAACCCCATCTTCATCACCATCAGCGCTGTTCAAGGACTCCCCATTCTCCTTTGCTGGACTCGGAATCTTTACTTACAACGAGTACTCCTCTTTGTACTTCTTGCAGCGCGCTGTAGCTTCTGCCTCTGTGTCCTCACAGTCTGCTCTGCGGCATGCAACAAAGGCGTTGCTGACTTCCTCGGGAAACTGAGGAGGCATTAGAAGCATCAGATAGCCACTCTTCTTTGCCCGTTTCCATTCACCAGCACTGCCCTCGTCCACATTGTAGCCCTTGAATTTCGAAATGTCATAGCCAAATACCACTTCCCAGTTTGGTGGAGAGCTGCCTTCCATGCGCATCGGCACGTAGTATTTCACCAAATCTTTCAACTCCACTTCAGGTCGCTCCTTGGCTGGGGCCCTGGGTTCGTCCTACAGGAAACACGTAGCAATGGATGCAACACCAAATTTCCAAGTGCACTGGTGTCTTGTTACAAGGGGAACTTGAGCCGAAGGAGCTCCTCCCTGATGTGGGTTGAGGTGTTTGCAGCTGTGAATCTGCTGTAGAAGACAAGAGCATATCTTTCACCATGCCACTGGAGTGGGCCATGGATTTTGGTACCCTGAACTAGGGTGATTACACCGCTGAGCCACCCCTGGTCATTTGGATGGGCATGCAAACCCATGGGTTTGTCCCCGCTACCTTTAACAACTGCAATGGCAGTCCATGTAGCTAACCTCCCACGCAACCTCAGTTGACCAAATGTGTTTAACGCCCTTGTTAACACCTGATGCTTAGTAGTTGCGGCTGCTATTGTGGAAAAATTTGAAACTTGGGAAGCTACTGGTGACCCCCAGAATCAACTTTTGAAACGATGCCCCAAACCGATCCTCGGACGTCCATTCGTGCGCAGGGATTAGTCGCAGACGATTCAATACGCTCTCACCCAGACCTTCCTCAGACAGCAACCGGACCTTGGTAGCTGGCGACTCCTTTGCTTTGCTCTGCTTCGGTTCCTTCGGTGCGGGGCACGCCTTCGATGCTTTCGGTGGTTCCAGCTCCATGAGTTCCTTTAGTCCCTTCTTTGACATCTTGCACGGAATTTTCCAGTTTCCTAACATGTTAAATTGCACAGCAACATTGTAAATTTAACCGATTTCACCGGATTTACTTCAATTGAACATGAAAGTCCACCACACCTTTTTTCTTCTTGTGTGCTGGCTCATGTGTGTCACCGGTGGCCTCTTCTTCCGGAACCACAACGTCCGGCGTCTCCTCCTCGTTCCACATCTCCTCTTGTTGCCGCTTCCGCTTCTCCGCCTTGCGGGCTACCAACAGGAGACAGAACATGTGTACGTGATACGTGACTGTCGGCGATGGCGGTCGGCGTGTGCGCACGGAGCATACCTTTTTTGGCCAGTTTCCGTTCTGTCCAATTCATCTGCTCCTCATTGCTGGGCAACTGCACGAACTCGCTGATGCTGCGCCACCATGCTGCTTTCCCCAGTGGTCTCTTGTTGTCACGCTCAAAGCTCATGCACTAGGGAACACAATGTGGTAAGAAGAACCTGGTACAGGACTGACAGTGCCGTTCACGCTGATCTACATACCTCTGCACGCCGTTCCTTCGCATAGCACTCCAGAGCCTTCAGGATCCTCAAACCCCATGGTGGCTGTGAATGAAGGAGTCCGAGCAGGTCACCAACGTTGACTGTTTGTGGTTTCGTTTGAGGATGACTCATTGAGAACTGCAGGCCTCTCGGGCTGATCCATATGTCTTCAATTATCCAGGCTGGGTCCTCTTGATTTGACATTGATTGCAAACAACTTGCGAACACATCCCGTGCATCTGGAGCTGCCGTGTTTCCTGCCGTGTTTGTATCCAGCTGGCAGCTGTTGCGCGCGCCGCACCCACGTGTTAGCGTGACACCAGTCAGCTTGCCTTGATAGAGATGTGTGTGGTCAGGGTTCCACCATTCTGTGGGCGGGGGACCAAAGGCAAAATTGGCGGGACTCCTTGCGCCATGGCTGCCGGCCCGCGAATACGTTCCAAGACCGTAGCTTTCCCAGGCAGCAAACAGTCGTGCCCACACCTTTGTACACGGTGCTGGATAACCGCTGAGCGCAAAAACGTGGGCGGTCTGGGCCTGACGAGCCTCCAATGGTGCCCACATCGATGTCCACTCTCCACGCGAATTCACGAGCTTCTGGAAGGCCCGTTGATAAATGGTGCGCAGCGTTAAGTGCGCTCCGTGGGCTACGCTTACAATGGGCACTGATGGATGGGGCCATTCCCCTGTAACCATGCCATGGCTGAAAGGGAAGGAGTTGATAGGCACGAATGGTTCCGGCAGCTGTGGTACCGCCAACTCAGGTACCGCCAACTCAGGAACACCAGCGTTGTCAGCAAGATCTGTCAGCTCTGCCTTCAGCACAGCCTGATTCCCCAGTAATGCTATTTCATTGTCATCTGTGTTGCATCCATCCCACAGCACCTGAGTATCCATTTCTTCCTGGCGCAAATCATGCACACAAATGTAGGAAATCGGACTGTGGCAAATGGTGTTAAATTGCCGCAAATCCGGAATCGGGGTTCAATTTAATCGATCGCTAATTGCCATATTTCCCGCCGCAGGCACCTATTTTTCATGAACCACAGAAACCATCCATACCTGGCTGGGATATCCGTTGACCATGGGCAGCTCTGGTGTGACTGGTGCTGGTGCAGCTTTGCTGGGTGTGGTCTCGTGCAGGGCAGCACGGAAAGCTCGGACGAAGGCTTCTGTTTCCATGGTAAAATAGAGAGCACTGCGCACATGAAGTAAATATTCGACCACTTCAACCCTCGTCTTCTTCGCTGGAATTATTCTCTTCTTCACCGTCAAGCCAACCTTGTACCTCGTCACTAATCTCCTTATTGGAGGATGCATGCCACCTTGTGTACCCGGACATGTCCAAGGGGATTGAGAAGTAAAGGAATATATATTCCATGGTTTGACGCATGGCACTTGCCTCACGGTGGAGACGATCCGCATGGCCGGTGCCCACTATTTCCTCATTCACAACGCCCCCACCCCTATTTGTCATGGTTAAGAAGGTAACCTTTAAAAGATGGTTCAAAGACTCTGCTGCATCTTGTGCAAACAGGCCAAGACCAAACTTTCCAAGGGTGGGTAAGAGAATAGGGCAAATCTCTTCAAAGAAGAGTAGATAGTGAGAAGCTGACCGCGGTGCAATTTCTTGGCGGAACCTACCTGAAATCTCTTTACATTCTGCCATTGCACTATCACTTGCCCATGTACTATATAGCCTTCTCAAAAGGCTTGTCATGTCCCGCACTGCTATATCTGCTGGTGCACCCTCAAGGCCAAACCACTTTACCAACTTCGGCCACGCAAAAAGAAGCAACCGCCATGTCCCTTCCCCAGTTGGCTTTGGCGTACGGCCAAGTTGCCACCTCACACGACACACTCTAAGAATTTTTGCTACTGCCTTCCCTTTTGATGAACCATAGTCATCCACCTGGTCCTCGACAAATGTACAAACCAACCTCCCTATGCCCATGAGACCATGCAAGATGCATTGCACCATGCGACCCCTTTGACTACGGATTTCTGGTTCACTTATACACCCCCGCTTTCCCTGCACCACTGGTAGGTTATTTGCCCTGTAGCGGGCCTCCTGTTGCCATGAACGCCATGCTTGTTTATCCTCCCATTGGGAGGTTAGACGGTTCCACCAAGCAAAGGTGTATATAGACCCCACTTGCCATGTTTCAGAAAGCCCTAGCCAACGCCGTAACCATGGCTCATCTCCTCCCCACCAGACATCAGCAGGAACAACTTGTCCAGTCCAGAGAGCTTCCTTTTTGTCAATAATCTCTTGAAGCTTCTGAAACAGGCGAAAATGACTATGGTTGTGCTTTTGAGAATGCTTTGTTTTGTCTAGTGGACGGTGTTAAATTTAGCAAATTGAATGCAACTTGTTCAGTTTAACAGTACAAACCTCTATATTTCTCTTCCATAGTTTGGCAAGTAGGGTGGCGCTCTTGTCACCAGTATAGGCAATTGATATGATGAATGTATGGGATAGGTTGCGGGCCATGTCCCCGAAATTTGCCATAGTAATACTGATTTGGCTCCAGTTGGTTCCTGCAATGGGGAATGCATCCCCACGGACTTTAAGGGATAGAGGCAGCGAATGGTCCAAGTCCTTGTGAAAAATTGGTTGCCCAGCAATATAGTCTAGGGCTTTCTGGAGTGGCCATGAAATACCAATAGCCCCTTGTTCCTGGCAAATGACCCCTTGATCCAACTGCATACGGCCCACTAGAAGAGTCCATGCCTCCGAAAACTTCTCCCTGGAGGGTAGTTGGGGGTACCATTGCACACCAGTGGTATGGCGGAAAGCTTGACCAAATGTGGTGATAAACTTTTGTAGAATTGGATAACGGCGGCGTGGTACCCTAAGGTCCACAACCAACTTCACGGCTTCCTCTGGGGTACAGAGTTGCTGCTTCTTTTTCAGCTCTTGTTCCATTTTATTGATGTGGTGGGTAGAACCGTAAACTTTTTCATTTACTAGTGATAAGAGGTGGCGTCGATTTGGAGATCCTACAAAAAAGTTGGCCAATGTGTCCACAACACTAGGAGATGTAAGTGAAGTACTTTGAGTCGCTTGAAATAGGAACTGCTCTAATCCAAGAGGATCAAAGATAGCACTACGGTCCATGCCTTGAATGCAATTCTAAGAAGGAAACACACATGGAGGCACAAGGTGCTATATAGAGATGTTGTGTACCTTCCAAACATTGCACTATGCATGAATGTAAGGAGCTATGTGGAAAGCAACATTTACTATGAGTGTAAAGGGCCTCAATAGGGGTGTTTCACGAAATTTGTTGAGTTGACGTTTTTGATGCACATGCGGCAAGCGCCGCAAATCGGTGTTAAATCTAACAATGTTAAATCGGTGTTAAATCTTCCTAAATCGAAACTATAAATTCAGTTGGATTGAATTTAACACAGCCCTACTTATGACAGGGTCCTAGGGTGAGTAAGGTGGGTAAGCCCAGGAGGAGCTCACCTCCTGGTTGAGTTTCTTCGTAATTGGTTAAATTGTAGGGTTAATTGTAGGAAAAACATCGTCTCTGTCACGTCTCCTTTCCCTGCATACTGCATGATGCATTAAAGGGCTGTAGGCGACACGCTGTGCACACAGTAAAAATCTTGTTAGGTCACCCAAGGCTCCGCACCTGCGTCTGAAATTGGTACACGGGATGTGATATAGACATGCCACACCTGCTCATCACCAACACAGACAGTGAAAGATTCATGATACAATATTACATCATCAAACTGCAATTTCTGACCCTCTTTGTCATCAGAACTGTTCTCTACATCTTTGTCCCTTGCTGCTAGGTGCTCCAACTCGTCAATGAGAAGTTTTGCCTCTCTCCAAGGGGCGACGCAGTCCCTGTTGCGACAAGTACTGAAATACTGAGAGAAAGTTGTCGTGCAGGCACAGAAGACGTTCGCAAATTGCAGTTGATTGCTGACAGGCACATACAGAAAAGGAAACAATATTCCTCGGCCCCTTCTCAAGCACCATCCCCATGTGCATCGATTGGAAATTTGGCCTTTTTTGTTGTGTATTGATGTCAGCTGCGCCACAGCCTTGTTCTTGTCCTTGACTCGCTGAACCCTGCTTTAACGTGAGGGCAGCCTTGGAAGGCCCATGTGAGGTTCTCAATGGTACGAGTGTTGCATGTCGATCCTTCCAAGCAATGCTAAATCTGCACAACACACACAGCTGCGGTCGTGCGACAGGACAGTTCTTTTGGACTGGCCATGTTGCAATACCAAAAACAACTGGCCCTTAACCTTGGCAACTCGTTGGAGATATACCATCCGCACTGGCGCGACGCGCCGTGTCTTTTCGGGCCTTCTCGTAACGGTGCTGTTCACCTTGAAACCGTAGTTGTGTGGTAATGAACTGGCACTCTTGATGTTCAGCTTCAAATTTCCACAGTCGAAAAACCCCTCCCCCTTCTCAGATTGCACATTCCGCATTGAAAACGTCATCCATTCCTGAATTTACCTGGATTGACCACATCTGAAGGCCACGTGCTGCAGGATTTGGGGCATGGGATCTTGCAAACAGTGATGACGGCGTCTGCTAGAAGGAAGGTTGTCGAAGTCACCATCTCCGGCAGAGTGCCCCAGTACTCACTCTCTCAATGCGTTCTCCGATCAGGGGACCACAGAACCGTCCGGAATCCTTAGGGGCTACCATGGTCATCGCACCTCCCCTAGTTCACTGAATGGTGGGTCCCATACCCCATACCCAACTTTATTTGTAGGACTTATTCAGGCCCTTGCGGCAATAGAGGTCCAAGACACGTTGTTCGTTGCTCCCAAACAGTTCCACGATGAGGTCTTACCTGGAGTAACCCAGCGCCTTCAGATTCTCCTCTAGAGGGTCCCCCAGGATTTGGCAATCTGCCGTCCTGGCAGCCGCCATTAACGTTGAAAGGAGCTTCTTGCAGCCCTTCAGGTTAGGGGTAGATTGCCCAGTATGCTCCAGAGGCGCAAATTCATTCCCAATGCCATGGTCCAAATGGAGCACATGGGACTCTGGCAGTGTAAGCAACAGCACCTCAAGGTGCTCCGTAAAGAAATATGTGCGCAAAACGAAGTGGAAGGCTTGGGTGTCCATCAGCTAGAATCGATACATTTTCATCGCAAGGGAAGGTCCACTTCGCAGTCCTCACAGCTGTACACCACATGACCATGCCCAACAAGTAAGGCCACGGTAGGTATGGCGTTCTTGAGTCCAACCTTAGATTTTATCCCTGGGCCACCACAGATAAGGTGGCAACTGTATCTAGTACCCCCGAGAACACTTTTAGTCCAAGGTGGATACATACCCTGTACACCACGTCCGTGTTTCCCCCAGAGCACCCCTGTGACAGTTCACCTGACACTCCTCCTACATTGGGCCACAAACATATGTGTGCGGCACGTCTAGGCCCCACCAGGACACGCCGATCACCGAGACCGCTACCATACTGCACCGGCCGCCACACGATCACAGGGACCGACAGACATGACCACCACCCCGCCCGCCCACCGGGATCTGGCAGCGATGTGGCATCATTCAGACGAACTCCACACAACCCCAGCCACTACGCGCCGAAGCCTCGGATGTTCAGCTGCGATGCGTACCCATGAGATGGGGGTTATCACCGAACCCCCATGTTGTGTACCAAGGGGTCCCGAGGGGGCCCACGACGCATCCAACGCACCCGTCACGTACACTGGTCAGACAACCTGCAGCCCGGGGGCGCCGAGAATGCTATACAGGACTGCACAAGCTACACTTTGCGCCCTGGACCCCGAAAACCCGCCGTAACGTGACCAAAAGCCAGACGGTGCAGGGGACCCACAAGCCACGGTACAGTCTACCTCCAGCGTGCCCTTTGGATGGGGCGCTCCTTTGAAAGGCCCGAATGTTAACGACACAGCGAAGCGCAGCCCAACACACCGATATGCTCCAGGACGCGGGGACGTGGGGTCCATAGCGCGAGTACGCCTGTAAAACCGCCAAAGCGATCCAGCGCATTGCGCCGCGAGGCGTGCACACCCCCACAAGCCGGCCACTGGGGCCCCCCCTTGTCTGGAAGAGGTCAGACACAGCGCCAAGAAAGGGGGTTGTCGGGAACTCGACGAGCCACACACCGACTGACCCACCTGCACCGCCTGCGGCGCTCTGCAAAGCTACTTCGGACAGCCGTCAGCACACATAACCTTCAAGAACGTTATCCACTGGGACAAAGTAACGAAGACCAGAGCAACACTGGCCCAACGTAACCTAAGGCCCTAAGGCCCCAAGAGACCGGCACGACCCAGCAAGAGCTGCAAGGCACACGTGCACGGACACCGGGGGGGCATGAAGCAGCGTGAGGGAGCAATGAACCCAGGACTCTGGAGGCCGGGAGGAACATGTGAAGGTGCACACAGCACCACTCGCACCAGGTGCACCAGGACTCCCCTTTGGAGCATTGGGGACATCGAGCGGTGGGGCATTGCCACCAATGGTGTCGTACATGCGCTGTGGACGCATGAGGACAGGGGACCGACGACGCCAGCAGAAAACAAGTGCCGCGAGATATGGAGTCGTGCATGCAGAGACGGTATGAGGGCAGGGGCAGGCAGATCGGTACCTTCTCGGCGGGGCCGACCACAGCAAGCAGCATCCCGTTCACCGTACACGGACCGCCACATGCGACAGCACATCCACAACCACACCCGGGGCAAGTCAGCGCGGCCACGTGGGCAACCACGGGCTGAAACGTTGTAGGCCCATCAACGGGCAAACGGACCGCCGGGCGGCTGCCAAAACCATACACCAACCACACTGCTACAGGAACCTGACCGCTCACGGACCGCACACCAACTAGCTACCGACACCAAAGACCCACCAAAACGAGCGCGCCGACGCCGGCAGCACCACAACAAGCCCAACAGCGAACCAGCCGACCATACAGCAGCTGGTACCGCCGGGCACGGGCTACACTACTACAGAACCAACACCCCGACCGCACACAGACCGCACGCAAACAGGCGAACACCAAACCGGCCGGACAGGCAAGGGTCCAACTGGAAATGGCGTCCTCAGGGCTGGCAACACCATGGTGTGCCACGCCCGCCAACGACCACAGCCACCAACAGAATAACACACCACAACTCTACCATTACACAACCAACCAACCAACAATAACGACCCACTACAATCTGCCGGCCCCCCGGGAGACCGCAAGCTCGACCGACTCAGGAGGCGTGAGTACGCGTCACGGCATGCGAGTCCCGTAGCATGTGCTTCTTCAAGTCGTCTAAAGCCTACTGAAAACCAAACCAGGTGGGGGTGCCTGCAGGCCAAGGCCTCTGGCCCAGCCCCTGGCTCCTCGGCCCCGGAATCCGGAGGATGATGAGGATATGCAATGGGACCCACCCCCACGTGTCATCCGCCCAAAGGAGAGCAATGTGAGACCTCGCCTGAACCTGGGTTACCTCTCTGAGCAGGACCCGATGGAGGGTACTGCTCGCGGCGACCGAGCCCTTCCCCCGCGTGGTGGAGCAGCTTTGTGGGGGAGCGTGAACTAGGGCCGTGGGTAGGTGAGCCAGAGCCCCATGGTAAGACCCCCTTTGGGGGCAGCTCCAGTCACGACATGACCTACCTACGTACCTCACATGACAAGGTATTATCTATACCTCGTACCTTCTGGGGTTTCGGACCCATCCTCATCAGGTGGGACCGCTTTTTGACAGCTGAAGTGTCGGCGGTTGTTTGCATTGCTCAAAATATACAAGTAATCGAAGAATCAGAAATGAGGACTACAATCAACAACTCCAAGTCCAATCAAAGATCAGAACTCGCAGGAATCGTTTGGATTGACTACCCTAGCAGCACATCTCGAAAACATCAGTCCTGAGCTTCTAATGGGCCAATCTCGTCGCTTCAAAATCCATAATAACAAGGCTATCGACATCTACCAGAAATTTCCGCATCCACGCATCCTCAAGAAGCTCAAAACCAAATTTCAATGGAAAAAAGAACTCTTTGGCGACGATGTGCATAACTCCAAAACAGTGCTTTCCAATTTCGGCGAAGCCAAAGAAGCTCCAATTGTGAATGTGTTTAGCGAACTAGACGATTTGCACACTCTTGAAAGCATGAAGTAAGTAAGTAAGTAAGTAAGTAAGTAAGGGCGGCCGCGTCCGCAGCCTCATCTGACATCTCCTTGTTTTTTTTACCTGGTGGCCGCCTCTGGCGGGAAGGAGAGCTCTCCACCATCAGTCCTCCTGGCGACCCCTGCCTCACCTCACGGCCGAGAACTTCAACCAGGTTCCCTTTCGGGCATGACCGGCGGTAGGTTTCCTTCAGTCGCTGCCCTCGCGGTCTCAGCTCCTTCCGGTCACCCATCGAAGGATCCTCCGGCCTTCCCCCCCTAGCACAGCCTTTTGGGTGCCTGCAGGCGGGTTTCCTGTGGATAGCCGTCGCCGAAGGCGCAGCTTTGCTCTCAACCACATTCCACCACTCTCCATCCCTCACGGGTTGGGGTACCCACTCGGCTGTCGGATGCACTCCGGTGTCGTCCATCCGCGGCTGGAGGCCAGGGGGCGACCTTTTCCACGTTCTGTAATAAGTCAGGGCATTTGAGCGTCTCAGAAGCTTTCTCCAGGATCTCTACTAGACTTCTTAGAGCTTCAAGATCCTAGGACACTAGGATATTTGCTCATATTTGGCTTATATTCCAAGCCTATAGCTTACTGCTAGACTCTACTGCTCTTAGGTACACTACAAAGAGCAGAGATCTAGGATACATTAGTAGCCATACATGAATAATCACATTCCATATGCTTCTAATGTGATTTAATCATGTTTTATAGCGTTTTAGGAGGTTCTAATGTATTAGAAGCTATTTTGAAGCTATTTCGAAGCTTCAGATGGCCCGTCGCGACTGTCGCCGCCTGCTGTCGGCGACAGCAATTTACGTAATGTTGACAAGGCCTGTGATAAGATAGACTACTCAGAAAGTTAATGAAATATAGGTTTTATTGCCTTTTTAATGAGAATTTATTGTTATATCCATTTTCTTGTTATTTAGGCATGTGAACCCGTATTACTGGACCAGCCAGTTGGTCCAGCTCAATGTTTGTTCACGACTTCGTCTTCTTGCTGTTGCCTACTTTGTACTTGCCAAGGGAATCAATTGGAATGGAGCAATTCATTTCAAACAATTTGATTTTGAAGTGCAAGACAAGGACAAAAGGGTTTATTGTGCACCCTAAGTAAGTTGGCAATACTAAGTACAAGCACAATACAGTCCAATAATCTAGAGTTCCAGCAGGTCGACGACGACGAGGACGACGAGCAGCAGCTGGGCCAGCGTACGCTGTTCAAGTAAAGTGAGTTCCTTGCTTGAATGTGACAAAACGTTCAAGAAACTTTGAAGTTTTGAAGGTATACTTCCTCCTATGGTCAAAGAACCTTCAAATGAATTCGAAGACTGCAAGAGCGTAGCGTGCAGCGACCTTTACGCAAATACGACGACGCCAGAAGCTTCGGATGAGTTCGAAAAGGCGTTCAGTGGGTTTATTTCATTGAGTTTGGTGAAGATTTTGAAGGATTTTAAGTTAACAAGCGGAGGGGGGCTCCACGAGATAGGGAAAGGCAGTGTGCGGGCTGCCATCGCCTCTGAAGGGTATCTGTCGGACGCGGAAGTCAGATTGCACAATATGCACGTGCATGATCAGCTATTGATAGCAAAGGACGATGAGCATGTTGAGGAAATTTCAATGAAGCAATGACACGTGATATGTTGTGGAGGGTGTGGAAAAGTAAGGTTAAATGAATCCTTCGTCTTTCGTGCTTGGTCTGGCATTTCCTTTGCTGGTGCGAAGCACCATCAAAAGAAAAGCCTTATTACGTTTTGAGCCATTTTCGGGTCACCTTTCTATCTCGGAAATGGAACCGGGCGGTGACAAACAAACGCAAAAACACTCCTTTGCCTTATGTTTAAGCTAGCAGCGCAAGGACAGGGGAGGTGCATTGGGCAAGATTAGCAATACAAAGTGCAAATAGCATACAAATGACATATTCATAACTCGGGCCTATTGTATCGGATTTTGACGAAATTAAGGGCAATTTTGGTCAATTTGGGGGTGTGTTTTTAATTTTTCAGCTTAGGAAGGCGGCTGAGTGCGCTGAAAGCCGTCAAATCGAAAAGCGGTGCTAAAACAAGAATACGGCGGTTTCTCAATTAAACAGCAGGACGAGGCTTTTAGAATCATTGATAAATTTGGTCTTAGATCGAAATTTCGTGCATTGTAGCCCGATTTCACCTTGGACAGTCGAAATGAAAGATCGCAAATGCCGGCGACTGCAAAATGCACGCGTGCACAGCAAATAAATAATATGTCAAATAGATTTCTTGAGATTTGGGGCCCGTGGCTTATATATAGTGTTGTTCGGCACCTCAGCTTTGCTAGTGCACCTTTAAATGGCATCCCTAGCTTATATGGAATTAGTGGATGCTGGTAAAGAAGTGAAAACCTTGTAAACGTCCTAACTTTGCAAAACAGCCATGATTGATGGAAACGAATATGACGGCGCGAATCAGCTCTTTGAGGCGGTCATTTAGAGGGGCTGCATCGTACACTTTTGGGATATGTTTCATTTCGGCGCGCGGATCGTATATAATGGCATAAGGACTGCTTTTAGAGGGGGGCGGGGCCCCATTCCCCGGCCCCCCAATTAAAAGCCCCCCATGGGGGGGGGGGGTGAACAAGAAGTTTCAAATATGTGGTGAACTTGAACAACTCAAGGCGACTTCCCAGTGCTTCAGCAACGACGACGACGACTTCTACGACGACGACGTGCTGCAGGAGCGCTCAGAGCGGGCTTCCAGTGGCTCTCTTGAGGCTCTTTGAGGCCTAGAGCCATTCATTGTGTTGCTTCCTTTTGCTACATGTTGCATGCTGGTTGAGTTGAATTATCAAGGCTTTTCTTCTCCTTGCTTACGGTCCTACATGAGACCCTATGTCAAGGGAAGGGACAAGACTGATGGTCTGTGACTATAAATCCCCACCCCAGTCACTGTTGACCCTCTTTGGAGTCCAGAAGCTTTGATTACTTTATGATTTCCTCAATCTCTTTGATGTTTCAAAAGGCCAAAAATGTTGAAAATGGCCTAATCAATTTGATGCATAACTTCGCGCCGGTGCGTCGGATCGCGCCAACTAAAGCGCTGTGGTAAAGTAGAGAGTGCTACCTTTCAAATGCGACTCTCTCACTTTGTTTCAACTTTTCAAGGGCTTTTTCCTGTGATTTCCCCAACATGCCCCATGAATCACCTTTTGTCCAACCCTCTAAAACATCCAAAAATGACATTTGGTGTTTTACGCATTTCTTCGCGCCACTGCGCTGAAAAAGTCCGAACTAAGTATTTTTGGAAAGTAGACAGTGATATGGTTCTCTTTCCGATTTCACTTGTCTGGACTAAATTTTCTTCCCTTTTTTCAGTTTCCAACAAACTCACCCATGAACCACACCCCAAAAACCCCTCAAAAGTGCCTTTTGTGCTTTCTTCATATCTCGCAGAGAAAAAAGGTTTGAGGTTCGACACTATTTTTCTAAACAACACTGAAGTACGTGCTTTCTAACCCTGAGTCACTTTTGTTTTTCGAAAAATAAGAATGACTATGGTCAAATTGCAACAAGTTACCACACCAAACACTTGGTGAAAAATCATGCAAAATGATTTTGGAGGTTTAATCATTTCTCTGAGACCCTGCTGACTTCGAACCTGAACCAAGGTGTTTTGTGAATACTGGAGTATGCAGTTTACGACACATGTTTACTTTGAATTTCTGTGGTCAAGAATGGATTTTTCCCATGGTGGTCAACTTAGTGCATGAAAGCATGTTTTCAATTTTTGTGTTCATGATGCTACAGGAAAAAAACGTTTCTCAGAGCCTGTGGTGAGTTAAAACGTCATCAAAGCTGTTTTGGAAAGGTATTGGTGTCTAGGTTGCAGATATTCAATCATTGGCATTTATTGAAAATGGAATAGCAGTGAAAAAGTTCGATTTCTTTATGCTTTTTTGATGGTTTTTCAGCATGTGTGTCATGTGAGATTCATGTATCTCCCCCCGACCTCTCATTCTCTGAACCTATGATGAGTTGGGATAACATCAAATATGTTTCGAGAACCTGAGGACATGCCCTACGCAGTGCAGATATTTTTCCTCTAACATCTCAGCAACATAGTACAAGAACGTGCTGCAGAATTTGGGTATTTTCAAGAAAAAACAGGTTTTTGACATCAATTTTTGGCAAACCATTCACGATTTCTGTGGTCTTCTAACCTTGAAACATTGTATGATATTGCAGTTTGTGATTGTGTGCATCAGCTTTGATTCATTCCGACTAGGCTTAGCCTGGGTAGAAAGGTAGATACCTCAGAATTACTTAGACACACAATAAATAGTAAAACATTTTTGTTGTTTTTTCGGCCACGAAATAAACATGGCCACAACCATTAACAGACCGTTTGCATCCGCCACATTCACTGTCTAAGCCTTTCCCCTCAACTCCGCAGGCTGAGTGGCTCAGTTCGGCTGGCCCATTGTCATGGGGACAGAGAAGGCGTGGGGCTTGCTGCCACCAGGGAGTAGGGAGGCGATTGATGGGTGTGAGTGGAAGGCTGAACAGAAGACTCAATGCAGGAGCACCCAAGTGAAACATTAAAAGACGGCACTCGACCAAACCATTGGCATTGACCTCTCTCGGGGTCCTTGTGACCATTCTCCGATGAGAGAGGTTGGTGGTGGTAACTGGTCGCGGAAGAAGCTTGCAAAACTTACGTACTCTTACTCTCTACCTCTAGCTAGCTACCTAGCTAACTAGCTAGTGTAGGAGGTGCATTGACGTTATGGTATTACCCTAATGCTAACGGTTGCGTATGCAACTTAATGTCTCTGGTCCTCCCCCTGTAGGGCAGGGTGGTGAGGAGAAGTGCCGCAAGGCCCTGGTACTGTAATAGAGGTAACAATTCCAGTAGGTGCAGGCCGGAATGTTAGCGTGCAATGCCATTTAACTGATTTTCATCTCTTTACTGAACTACCTGACACAGTTCAATGTAGTTTGAGCACGGTCTGTGCCCTCTCATGGGTTGCCGAGACTCTGCATAGACTGCATGACTTCTGGTCACGGTCCGCCACTCATGCGTGTGCTGAGACCGTTTCCGGAAGCCTGAATTTGTCAAGCTTTTTCATTTGAGGACAATTGAATTTGAGCTAGGAAGTGATTTGTCCTCATTTCACTCTACCATGCATCTCATCCTTCACTGCATGGCCGTCAAGGCAAGCGTTTGACTAGTGATGTATTCTACTCTCCATTCGGATTGCATTTCATTCATTTCGTTCAGAAAGGTCACTCATTCATTGCATTTCACTTTGCAAATCTTACATTTCATACTTATTGCATTACTTCGTTATTGCAAGGGCTTGCCCATACCGCTCAACATGCAATATGGTCCGTAATTGATCTGCTCTACGTAGTTCTATGAGCACCTTTTGCTCAATAGACCCCGAGTTTTGGATCGCAGCGACGAACAATCAATTCGTATCCCCTCAACTTTTGTTGATTAACTGCAAGTTGTGAGGAATGAATCTCTTTTCCAACCCTCGCGATCATTGACCTAGGTCATTTAGTCTGAAGAGCTAGTTTATCCTCAAATTTGCTACCGAACCACTACGGGTACGTTCCGCTTCGTTAACTTTCGCTAGATCGCCTGGTACAGCCTCAACTACCGGGTTTGAGAGTGCTCAATTGAGTGTGTCTACAGTATCACATTTCCTATCCCCCCAACAACACCTCAGTACATGACAGACCTAATTGGATTTTTTACACATTCCCTCCCTCATCACACTACACATACAACACACACACAAACACATACCATGAGTCATTTGATTATTCCATTTGTTCTCCTTGGATATCACACTCTGAGGAATTGCTGTAGTACCACATCCATCATATTTTTGCCTAGGAGCTAATGTCTAAGTCGTTTCCTTCGTGTAGATAGTCAGTGTCCGCTTACAGGAGCCGGCATTGGTCTCACCCCGCCACATCTTCGTTGTGTAACACAAGTGAACAGGTTTAAGCTTGGTCACTTAGCCTGTGACTTGGCTAATGCATTCCGCGATGTGTTAGTGAAGAGCCCTACGCCGGTAGCCACTGAGACCAGCGGTGCACTACGGTAGGCTGATTGAAAAGGATTATCGAAAGGTATCGAAAGCCTACAGTAATGGGCTTCTACCCTCGCACGGGTAGATGAGTACTTTCCCTGCAGTGGGATAGACCCCTTCTCTTGCGCTAGAGATAGATGACGGAGTTAAGCTCCAAGAGGATAGCCTGAATCCTGCAATTCAGTTGAGCGGAATTCACTCGTCATGTAGGAAGACAGGCCCCCGCACGGATGGCTTTGTACAACCATCTGCTGGGCAAGGGGCTGGCCGTAATTGGTCTTCCGGTAAGGTACAGAACACACTTTGACTACGAAAGCATTTTTCGGAGATTTACTACTTCTACTTGTCTGAGACAACTTGACAATGATACATTTCGCGTATGAGGCAGTGGGGACCATCCAGTCGTGTAGGATATTCGTTGGCTCGCACTAGAGCTGAACGGCGTTCCATGAAAGATCTGACGGTTCAACTTTTTCACTTATTACTTACCTACTTCGTTTTCAACCAACCCGAGAGGACCAACCCACCCCTACCCGTGAACCCAACCCCTACATGCACACATACAATTCATTGGTTTCGTCATCTTTAGCACCTTGTCACAACCCATACATCTTCCTTCTCTGAATTTACATGATGAACACACTTCTACATTTTCACTTCTTCGTGCAAATGTTTTGCTTTGGTAATTTAAGTCATTTGGGACGTGTCTACACAAATCAGTATTCCCGCTAGCTTCATAGCTCATTGGATTCCTGTGGGCCATGTCCTATTGAGGAACATGGTTCATATGCTCTGCATCTGTGGCCCAGAGCATTTTTCCGTGATGGAATATTGATTCTTTTGCACATAATTGCTAAGCTTGTTAGGTAACTGACGTTTCAGCTTTGTTTTTAGAGATAGCCAGAAAGTATGAGTAAAATGTTGGTAATGACGGACTATATCTTGCAACGTTTTTTTGGTTGAAGTATTAGTATAAGTCCCCATACCCCAAGGCAGATCAATCCCCATGGCCGGGATAAGAAAGAGCAGATCCGGGTCAGATGATGTCTACTCATCGTGACTGCCACCCCCCCCCCCACACACTATGAGTCTTTACCTACCCGCTAAACTAATCAACAGTTGGTCATTACTAATGCTGCCTCGCTTTCTCTGTCCATGTAATGCAGGCCACGAAACCCAATTGCATCAAATAGGTACCAATGCATCCATTGCATTACGTAGCCACATGTAACGCGTGCGTTGAGTAAGGTGGTATATCCTCTCTTTGGATGACGAAGACAAGCCTGTCAATAGACAGCTTGGGCAGAGCTGGAATTTCCAGTTTAACCCCACATGTTGCATTTAATTCTCAATTGTGATTGATTTTCCGTATAGCTCATTCTAATTTATACGTCTACATCCAGGTGTATTACCCTTACCCTCATTGTTTGCCTGAAGATCTAGGTTATCATTGTTCATACTTCGTATTCTAGCTTTTTGCTTGGTGTTTCTCATGTTTGATTTTGAGCCCTACCATACCAAAGACTTAGGAACTTTACTCTCTTAGGTGGAGATACATCTTTACCTCTAGGATGGGGGTAGTAAGACACTACATTAGACACTCAGAACATTCAATATGAGCGTGCTTTATGCCCATACCCCTGTTTTTCTTAGATTATCAGCTTGTCATGAACATACTTAGCGAATGTGCATGAAGCTTAGGAAGGGGGTGTAATAAGTCAGGGCATTTGGGCCTCTCAGAAGCTTTCTCGAGGATCTCTACTAGACCTCTTAGAGCTTCAAGATCCTAAGGCACTAGGATATTTGCTCATATTTGGCTTATATTCCAAGCCTATAGCTTACTGCTAGACTCTACTGCTCTTAGGTACACTACAAAGAGCAGAGATCTAGGATACATTAGTAGCCATACATGAATAATCACATTCCATATGCTTATAATGTGATTTAATCATGTTTGATAGCATTTTAGAAGGTTCTAATGTATTAGAAGCTATTTTGAAGCTATTTCGAAGCTTCAGATGGCCTGTCGCGACTGTCGCTGCCTGCTGTCGGCGACAGCAGTTTATGTAATGTTGACAAGGCCTGTGATAAGATAGACTACTCAGAAAGTTGATGAAATATAGGTTTTATTGCCTTTTTAATGAGAAATTATTGTTATATCCATTTTCTTGTTATTTAGGCATGTGAACCCGTATTACTGGACCAGCCAGTTGGTCCAGCTCAATGTTCGTTCACGACTTCCTCTTCTTGCTGTTGCCTACTTTGTACTTGGCAAGGGAATCAATTGGAATGGAGCAATTCATTTAAAACAATTTGATTTTGAAGTGCAAGACAAGGACAAAAGGGTTTATTGTGCACCCTAAGTAAGTTGGCAATACTAAGTACAAGCACAATACAGTCCCCAGGCCCCGCTCACGCGTAAACCTAGGTGTACTCAGGCCATTGGCGCGGGGACCTCAGGGTCAACGCTCACCCCTGCGGACATCTCACGGCCGTCCCGGAGTTCAGGGCATTTTCCCGACTTCCCGTGGTCAGGCTCCCCATGGTTAACCCATGGTTCACCACTCCATGGCGACTGGCTTCCCAATCCCTCGGGGCTGTTGCTTGGCGCCTTCTGCCATCTCTCTGTGCTCTGTTTCATTCGCCACCCCGCGATATCCTGTTCCCCTTTGCCTCATCACGTCACCGGCCCTATTCCTGTTCTCTAGGGGCTTTGGTGCGGCCCTTGCCCCACTCCTTTCCTGGCCCCGTCCCCTTATCCCATGCCTCATCCCGTGTTTATGCCCCACCGGGCCGCCCGCAACCCAGTGGCGCGGGCCCACAAGAACCTCATCTATCCCGGGACCGTTTTGTGCTCCTTGCACGGGTCGCTCCTACGCATCCCCTTGTCCGGCGCTCATGGTGCGTTCTCTGGACCAGTCCCGGATGATCCTGTCCGGGGTGTCTGGCCACATTTCCCATGTCGAGGCTCTATTTGCCTACCTGTGTATTGGCACGAGAAGACAGCCCCTGTATGCGGCTGTGGCCCAGCAGGGACGCCACTACATGTACCCCCACTAGGGCTTGGAGGGGTGGTGTATTCTGTATGCGTGCTCCACTTGTGGTCTTGCCGTCCTTGACATCGTTGTTCAGTCCTCGCCATCCCCGGCAGATGGCCCTTCTGATGTTTGTCCCTCGCTATTCCTGGCCGAGGTTCCTTCTTTCTTCTGTCCCCCCCATACCTGGCTCGGGTGTGTTGCCCTGTGTGCAATCTGCGCCCTCGGTTATGCACGGTGGGCTGCCCAATTGTTCACCTGTGCTTGTGCATGAGAACACAGCGGTGTTTTTTCTTCGCGGCTGTGGCCTCGCAGGGACGCCACTACATGTGAAGCCATGAAGAAAGCAATCTCGAAACCGTTCCTAGCAAGGCCCCATGCATTCAACAATGCAAACAAGGCGGACGCCAACGATTCGACAATCTCAAGCTATTTGACTTTGATGAATGCAGATCTTGATGAACTTGCAAAAAACGACATCTTCACTCAAGGCCTTTTTTGTTGTAGAGCCCCAGACCTTTGCATTAACGCCGAGAACGTATTCTTGTTCACCAAGCGGAAAAGTGAGAAGTTGGCCCTAGAGTTTTGTAAGGAAGCATACATTTTTCAAAATCCTTTTTCTGTCAACTAGAACTTAAAGGATGACGCCTTCAATGTTGAGGCCCGCCCTATGAAACCTCTCTTGAACCCGCCATTCCTTATGTGGTCTTTCTCCTCGATAGTAAAGGAACGAAAAAGGTCTTTGGATAAAATTCATGTCGAAGATTTCTTTCATAAACGCTTCAACCAATCTTGGAGCCACCCCCTCATTGAGACTCTAGAAGAACACGAAATTCATTCTGATGTTTCTAACTCCATTATTGTTGATCTGAACCCCACCCTTCTTTAATATGGTACATCCGAAAGAGGGTTACCTGAATTTCTCGAAGTGGATTTAACCCAAAACAGATCGGACGAAGAATTTTCTTCGCGTGACACCAACTTTTGAATCGCTGGCATCTGCTTAAACTCCTTCTCCCCCAGGTAATGAATTTGTACAGTTCACCATTATGTTGGAAAACCACCTTCTACTTGATTTGGAGTCGCAACTCTCGCAACACCCGGAATATGAAAAAAGCATTTTCCTTCACAAACCTATCGAGGTCGACCGTAACCTGCACACTCTAAAGATCCTTCGTCCTCCATGGGCCAAAGAGAAGACTTTCAGGAATTCTCCGATGTCATCCACCAAGCTTTGGAAAAAAAAATCTGAAACATCAACGAATCATACCCATCCTCTCCACTCCATGCATTGTCACTTTCCCGCATCTTGAGCCTCTCCGTGAACACAACATCTCCAATGCCGTTGAAAAAGCCGCCTCACTTGCCACTTACTCTTCTCCAACCGGTGAAAACATCCACCCAAGACCAAAAAAACAAGCTGCCGCTCCTTCCAAAAACCCCCTGCCACATGGCTACCATTTGCAAAAGCCCTTTACAGAAAAAGAGATTTCTGCTCTTTGAGGAAAAGCTTGACCCTAAACCGAAGCCCCGTCGAAGGTCTTTGTTGCCTCATGCCTACCCAAGCAAAAACTCCACCCCTACGCTGCCCTCTTTGGCGAAATCAAATCCATTCAGAAAACAAAAACCAAACACAAATTCTCTATTAGGACTACTTACACCAACAATAAGTCAGCGATCCTTGCTCACAGCACCCAAATTGTGCACAACGGATCGATCATATCCTTTAAATCCTCGAACGAGGTCACCCGATCCCAGAAAATACAAATCACTTCTCTTCTTGAAGAATTTGAAGAACCCCCGGCGGTACAAGAATCGGTCCTCTGGATGAAAATCAAGGTGGGTGAAAGATTTGGCTCGATCACTGAAAAAAAAATCTAAAGCCTCTATCTCACGAAAGAAGCTTCGGAAAAAGCCAAATCATCGTGAAAAAGGGTGAAGGTGTTTTGTGCATTCCACTCCCTCAAACAACCAAGATTCCCGGTCATTCAGTGTAGCGCTTGGGAACTCTGAATATCCTGTGATCACGCCCAGATTACCCAGAACCCGCGTCACCATCGCACTCTCTTACTCATGCCCTATTATTTCGCATAATATATGCCTATGAACATCCAGAAAAAGCCCAAGTCCCTTTCACAAGACTGAATCTTTGTTTCCATGCGCGCCATCCGGTATTCTCCTGGCGCACTAAATCAACTTCCTAACGCAAACTTCGCTCCTCACATCCACAGGCCCACCACATTATTCGCATTTGCCGTCCGTTCCAACACCCTGCCAAACACGTTTCATGTGCATCAGAGCAAGTAGCGTCGAGTAATTCTTGACGTCGAAAACAATTCCAGGTTCTCCTTCAAAACAGAAAACCATCGATGCCAGGCATCTACCCCTCCAACTCCTCTCCCCTCTCACCAATTTCAGTGCAGTCACTACGAGAGAACTCTCCCTTAACCCACGCTCTTCACATACAGAATTGGGAGACCTCTGTTATGCTCCCATCGTAGATCAAGTTCTCCGTTCAGTGTATAAAAACTAATTCACCGGCACACCACTAATCAGAGCCGCCTCGACTAAAATGGTTGTTTGACCATAACCCCCATGCATGTTGTATCATCCTGTCGCTCCATGCAACCAATGCGCCCTGGTCCTCGTCGAACACGTCCTTGGTCACATGCCCGCAACACAGACCATAACCAACGCTGCGCCAAACACGACTGATCACACTCCTGACGTCCCGCCCAACGCCCAGCCCACAGAACCCACCCGTCCTACAACCACTCCTCACGCTCCAATCAACACCAGCAAATGCCCAGGCAATCTCTCATCACCACTCAGCACCAAGCACAATACCAACGCTGAAACCACTGCCACCAACCAATGAACTTGCTGTGTCATCTGCAGGTGTGAAAGAACAACCACATCTTCCATGCAGTACGGATTCAAATAGGAAGGACTCGTTCAAAAACCCCTCGACAAACTCAGGCATCCACCCTGCTCTTGTACTATTTTGCCACACCCTACCCACACCACTGGGAACACACTCACTCACCCTGCTCTTATCAACACTCTGTTTCCTGGTTATAACGTTCTTGAAAAGAAATGCACCACTGAATTCCCTAGTATCAAGTCAAAACAGCACAGTGCCTGCATCCCTCCTCCTCCCCTGCACACCAGGAATCTCCAGGTTACTGCTCTCTCCGCTCAACGATATCAAAAACCAATGGTGCTGATTCTGGCGAGGGCGAACAAGGAGCACTCCAGCCCCCCAAGCACCCACACCAAACCTGACTCACGTCGCACATCTCATTTTCCTGTCTTTCACACTACTCACTCCTGCCACCTCACATCACCCCACACTCAGCAAAAGACCTGCCTCTCCCATCGATGATATCAAACCTATGCGTTGCAATAGATTTCCACTACTCATGTCAAGAACACACACAAACCCAGATTGCCCACCTTCCACAAAACGCACCCCAGAGCCTTTTTACCTCTACTCTGTCACCAAGGAAAAAAAAATCCATCTGTGCAACTCCTCCCTACCCAAGTCAGACTCCCTCAACACCAATCCCTCTGCATCACTCAATACCCTCCCACACATCCCTCTGCCTCCTCCCAGAGTGAAGTACCCTTCACCGCAGCAAGTCCGCCCATCCGTTAAACCTTCGCTCGTTGAAGGCAATATTCACCGGAATCCACGACAGAATTTCAGCAAACTCAAAGCCTAATACTGGTCTCACCGTCAAGCTACAAACAACATCCCCCCTCATACTGTCACATTTTGCACAGAAACATAAACACAGACCACCACCCAATCGTCATGTCCATCCCCACAATCCCTATTCCGGTGTCCAAACAGCCCACTCACAACTCTCACCTCTACGATTACACACGCTCAAAAAAGAACAAGAAGAACAAATATACCAGTCACTGGACTCACTGTCTGCGGAATATCACTCACTCAACGATCATATTCACAGTTTGTTCAATGAGGAACTCATTGAAAAAGCAAACACTCTTTTCAAAACACTCACATCACTCTACGAATCCCACGGAAAAAAGACAAACACATCACAAACGATCCTCGCAGGAACAAATACTGCACAACCTGGCCAAAACAATACCGGAACCAGATGCAGCGACCCTACCCTCACACACAAAAACCATTCACCTACAACTACTAACACTGCACCTGTAAAAGAAAGACAAAGACAACAGACGAGTTCACGCAGCAATTGCCAGAAAGAAAAACATACAGAAAACAATCACCAGCACAAAAAAACCACCAAACTCAAACATATCAGTCACCAAAGCAAACGGACGATTACTTCAGACCCAAAAGAATGGCGCAAAATTTTATCCAACACTATGCGCGACTTGAGAGGAGGACAGGACAAAACTATTCTCCCCAAAACACTATAAACACTTTTCATCACATCAGGCCAGCTACAATGCCCACTGAAGAGGTAGGTAGGTAGGTATCTTCGGGAGCTCGGGATGCCTCCTTTGACATTGCAGGAAGAAGGTCTTACAAAGGGGACGTCCTGTCCCTCCCACTGCCCTATGTCAGGTGCCTCTTGAGCCGCTCCCGCATGTGCTTGGGAAGGCATTGTCGCGGCCACCCGGTCCATGTGTCCCAGGTGGGAGGGTGTCCCCACATGTGTCCATGGGTAGGGCCACATGCCCCCTCCTTTGGGCGGCAGCTCTGGGGGGCTGCCCAGCCGTGTGGAGTATCTCTCACCACGAGGGGTATTGCTCCCGCTTGTCTACGGTACGACCGCCTCACCCTTGTGGCTTGAGTTGCGGGGCCACTCTGCTTGGCAGGTGACCCCCTCCTGGACTGTGTACCGGCTCGCCTGTCACCGGTTGCTTCCATGGCTCCGGGTGACGTTTGCCATGGTCCTCGATGCAGCCTGGCCGGGCTCGGACCAGTGGCTTTGGAGTACCGCTCTTGCCACTGGCCCGGTGGGTCGGCTGGGTCGCCCCAGTGCGTCCGACCCATGGGGTATTGGTTCTTTCCTGTCCCTCGGCTGCCCTACGTGTGTGTAGCGTCCTGGGCCGTTGGGCTCCTGTTCACCGGTGTGCCCGCGCGGTTTGCTGTGGTGCGTCTGCGGTGTCCTGGGCCAGCTGGCTCCTGTTCACCGGTGTGCCCGCTCGGTGTGTTGTGTTGCATGTGCGGTGTCCTGGGCCCCTGGGCTCCTGTTTACCGGTGTGCGTGCTGTGTGCGGTGCGCGTGTGCCATAGGTGGATGTGTCCCTCTTCCTCCCCCCCTAATGTTCGTTTTTTTTTTTTGTTTTTTTTTTTTTGTTTTTTGTTTCTTTTTTTTTTTTTTTTTGAAAAAAGAAAAAGAAAAAACAAAAAAAAGGAAAACAGAGGCGCGCGTACACTGCAGGCACAGGCATGGGCAGCTGGTGCGGCGGTGCTATAGCGTTGTGTCCTCTGGCGTGTGTCGCCGGTGCTGTGGCGGCGGTCGCGCCCCAGGGGTGCGGCTCGCGTGTCCTGATGTACATGGGTATGGGTCAGGGTGGGTCTGGTTAGGTGTCTCTTTGCTTCTGGTGCTGGCTGGTTAGGCGGCTGTGTGGGCTGTGGCTGTGGGCTGTGTCTACGCATTTCCCTCAGCGGGCCTGGTTTGGAGTCAAGGGTTGACGGTTTCGGGTTGTGGCTCGGGTTTGATTTGTGTTGGGGCTTCGGCCCGGTTAGGCTTGGGTCAGGGTGGGTTTGGTGAGGTGTTTCTTTGCTTCTGGTGCTGGCTGGTTAGGCGGCTGTGTGGGCTGTGGGTGTGGGCTGTGGTTGCGTTGTTCCCTCGGCGGGTTTGGTTAGGAGTCAAGGGTTAGCGGTTTCGGGGTGTGGCTCGGGTTTGATTTGTGCTTGTGTTCTGGCTCGGTTAGGCGGTTGCGCGGGGCCGGGCGTGTGGGTAGCGGCGTCCACGGAGTCGTGCGCCCGAGGCGGGTGCGGGGTGGTGCGTGTGGGCCGGCCGTTGGCCGGTGGCCTCACTGGGAGTCCCACACGGAGGGGTCGGCGGGCGTGCCGGGGGCGTACGCAGCGTGCAGGTTGGGCAGCAGCGGGCGCACGTGCAGGGCGTCGGCGTGCCCGATGGGGACCTCACTGAGGACCGAGGGGTTGGCGGTAAGTAGTATGCGATGCCCGGGAGGGGTGGTGGCGGGGAGCGGGAGGATGTCCGCGGCCCGCGACGTGGGGGCGAACACGGCGTGGGTCGGGTGCGGCCCCGGGAGTGGTGCTGGGGGGGAGCGGGACCACAGGACGGCGGTCTACTGTGAGGTGCCAAGTGCCGCGATGGTGGAGGAGCCGGACTAGGGCGATGCTGTGGCGCAGTGTGTGGGGCTGGGTGCTGGGCGGCGTGGGGACGTGCGGCGGGAGGGGGGGGGGGGCGGGGCGGTGGCGTGGGAGGGGGCACGGCGGAGGAGTGACGTCAGTGACGTGTGTGTCGTGCTGAGGGTGGAGAGGAGCCCACGGTATCGGGCCCGGGTTCGGCGCCTTTGGGCGTAGTGGTGCTCGCTGTCGTGTGCGTTGGCTTCCTTCGGCGTCCGGTTTGTTTGGTGACTCCTGGGCGGGGCCTGGCGTGGCGCCCCGTGGTGGTGCTGTGCTGGATAACGGGGTTAGATGGCGGCGCCGCTGGCCGGGGGGTCAGGCGCGTCGTGTTGTGTGGCGCGCAGGGCTCCTGGGGTGTTGTGGGTGTCGCCGGTGTCGGTGCGCCGACGCTTGTGGGGTGGTGAGGGGGTGTGTGCGTGCGGGGCTGGGCTTTGGGTGATGTCCCACAGGCGGATGCCGTCTCGCCGTGCTTCCTGGAGGGTCTCCCGCAGGCGCCTGAGGACGTACGGGTGGTCCTGGGGCGCGGGGAGGTTGCGGGGGTGGACTCCCAGGGGGTGGAGCGCATCGGCCAGCATGGCTTCCCATGCGGCCTGCGGCATCCACCCCCCCGCCGGCCGGAGGCGGCAGTTCTCCACCGACCCCTTGCGGGGCCGATGGACCAGGCCCTCGAGGGAGGGCTCTCCCCGGGCCCACTTCCGCAGCTCCCAGAGCTGCGTGTGGGTCCAGCGCTGCCACCACTGTTCCTGGGCGGGCCTGCGGTCTTGGGCGGAGGAGTGGGCGTGGGTGGGTGTGATGGGGTCGTGGGGGCCGGCGGCGGTGGCGGCCCTGGGGGATTCCTCGTAGTCCTGTTCCGTGGGGGTGCGTGGGGAGTGGGGGTGCACGCGGATGTGGACCCGCGGGTGTGCGCGTACGGTCTCCGCCTCGGGGTTGGGCGGGGATTCGTGGCGGCGGCGGTAGTGGGGCATGTGTTGCATGTGGGCTGTCATCGGGGGCCGGTAGGGGGGCGGGGGCGCTGCTGGTGGACCCTGGAGCGGTCCGTGGGCCTGGGGTGCGGGCTTTGGGAGGTGGTGGGACGAGGCGCGCCGCGCTTCGGCCGCGGCGCGCTCCGCCATGAAGGTGGTGGCGGTGGTGTCGGTGACGGTGGGGGGGCGCCGCGCTGGGCGCTGCTGCCTTCGGGCCTGGGACGGCTGGGGCCGGATGTCGTAGAGGACATCCTGGGGGGGCCGGGCCCGAGCTGCCGTCGTGGCGCCGGGTTTGGGCCTGGGCTTGGGCTTGGCTGCGGGCCGCCCTTTGGCGGCGGCCTTGGGCTTCGGCTGGGTCGTGGGCATGGGCTTCGCCGGGGCGTGGGCTTTGGCGGCGGTGGGGCTGCTCGCGGTGGGGGCGGGTTTGGAGGCCCGTTTGGGAGGTGTCCCCCGCGGCCTGGGGGGTGGACTGCTGGATGAGGACGTGGTGGTGGTGGTGGTGGATGAGGTGGTCGTGGTGGTGGAGGTTGTGGAGTCGGAGGCGGAGGAGAGGGCCGCGGGAGACGGCGGAGGGTCCCGGGCCTCGGGGGCGGGCGTATGATGCTGGGTCCTGTAAGTAGCGAGAACGCGGGTGCTGGTTCGGGCATCGGGCGTGTGCGCGCGTTTTCCCTGGTGATCCGTGCGTGCTGGTGCTGGCGTGGCGGTGTTGTCTCGGCTGTGCGGGCACGTGGGTTACCCGGGGGGTGGCCATATCTGCTCCAGGACGCGGGGGTGTGTCTGCTGGAGGTAGTCGAGGGTCTCGAAGAAGCATCGCTGGATGCCGGGCATGTCCCCCTCTGTGAGGTGGGGGTAGTTTTGGGTTGGGGTGTGGGGGCCCGGCCATAGCAGCGCCATGAGGCGGGCTGCCACCATGTACGGGCATAGTTGTGGGGTGGTGGGGCGTGGGGGGGTGGGTCCCCCGCGGTTTGGGGGGGCTTCCATCTGCTGGGGGCGCAGCGTGACCACCCACACCCATCGGTCCGCGGGGATCCCCCAGGTCCGTTGGGTCCACTTGGCGAGGCAATACATCGCCCTACCAAGGCCCTGGTAGCCGCTGCGGATGGAGAGCAGCGCGTCCAGGGATTCGGGTTCCCACGTGCCCCAGATGTGGGGGTCGTCCGGGTCCTCCCCCCTGGCGTACGTGTCGGGGCCCGGGTTGTGTGTGGGGGGGGTGTAGTCGGCAGGGAGGAGGGAGTCGGTGCCGTGTACCACCCAGTGGTCTGTGGGTGCGTGGTAGGTGGTGGTGGAGAGGGTGTAGTGTAGATTGTACATGAGGGTCATGTACGTGGAGGGGGCTGGCTGCTGCTCGTCGGGGGTGGGGATGTCCCCCGGGACGTGGTGCCGGAAGTTGCTTAGGGAGGCCATCCGGGCCACCCATGTTTCCCGCTCCCACTCTTTGGTGCTGTTGGGGGTGGCGTCGGGTGGGGGGTGGGCCATGTTGGGCTCGCGGTAGCGGGTGCGGCCCTGGGTGCTGTCCCGCTCTGGCACGGGGTGTCCGACCAGGTGTCGCCCCCAGTCGATGGGGGGTACCCAGATCCGGCTCCCCGTGGGGGGCGGGCTCTCGCCGTCCGGGGTGGCGCGTGGGGGGCGCTCGTGTCGGGCGACGTGGAGGAAGTCGTCGAAGAGGAAGTCTCTGACGCCTTCCCCCAGGGTGGCCGCCTGGACCAGGGTGGCCGCCCGGATGGGGGTGCTGGTGCCGGAGGTGCGGAGGTACAGCACGACGTCCTGTTCCCCGACCCCCCGGAGGTGCTGCCGTACCGCTGCGGGGTTGTGCAGGGCGTAGGGTTCGGCCGGTGCGGCGACTGGTGGTGCGGGGTGTGATGGGGGGGGTGGTGTGGGTTGGGGGGGGTGGTCATCGTTGTCGCGCGTGGGGTCCGGTGATGGGGTCTCTTGCGCCGGTCGCGGGAGGGGGGATTCGCGGTGGCATGTGTCGGCGGGGGCATCGACATCGATTGGCTGGTGCTGGCTGCCGCGTGTTGTGTCCGTGGCCTGGTCTCGGGGGGGGGGGCGGGGGGGGGTGGTGTGGGGGTGGCGCTGTTGGTGGTGGGGGGGGCGGGGGTGGGTGTTGTGCTGGCTGGGGGTCTGGGCGTCCCTGTGGGTCGTGTGGGTGTTGCGTGTGTGCGCCGTGTGGCCCTTGCGGTTCCTGACTGGTTGTGGTGCCGGGGTGTGGGTGGGAGGCGGCCGCATGGGCGTCCGGGTGGGGCTGTGGTCCGTATGTAATGGGTGGCTGCCGGTGGATGGTGCTCGCTGGTATGGGGTGTGGGTGGGGGGGCTGCTGGTGGTGGTGGGGTGGGGGGGGCGGGGGTGGGTGTTGTGCCGGCTGGGGGTCCGGGCGTCCCTGTGGGTCGTGTGGGTGTTGCGTGTGTGCGCCGTGTGGCCCTTGCGGTTCTTGACTGGTCGCGGTGCCGGGGTGCGGGTGGGAGGCGACCGCATGAGCCCCCGGGTGGGGCTGTGGTCCGTATGTGATGGGTGGCTGCTGGTGGATGGTGCTCGCTGGTATGGGGTGTGGGTGGGGGGGCTGTTGGTGGTGGTGGGGCGCCCCTACTCGGTCCTGGTGTTGCCGGTGTGCGTGCGCGGCTCCTCGCGGGTCCATGGGGGTGTACCGTGGCTCGTATGCCGTGGGCCCGTGTAGCGGGGGCGGCGGGTGGTGCTGGACCGCGTGGTGGTGATGTGGAGGGTGTGTCGGTTGTGTGTGGTACCCCGGCGTTGGTGGGTGTGGTGGCAGGGGCTGGTGGTGGTGGTACACGTGATGGTGTGGTGCGGTGATGTGCGCTATGTGGGGTGGGTGGTTCGCGGGGCCTGGCTGTGCTGGGGCGTGGTGGGGATGTAGCTGGTGGGGGCCGCTGTAGCTTGGGGGCATTAGGGGGTAGGGGTTGGGAGGGACGGGGGCGCGGTGGTGGTGTTGGTGGTGCCATGTCCCCTGGCTCTGCGCGTACGGTGGTCCTGGCATGGTGTGGACGTGTGTGGGCGGTGGTGGCTGACTGGGCTGCAGGGTTTGGGTGCTGCGGTACGGTGGTGGCGGTGGGCGTTGGTGGTGGTGGTGTTGTTGGTGTGCCCCGGGGGTCTGGACGTGGGGCGGTGCGGTGTGGCTGGACCCGGGCCTTGGTCGGGGCGTCGCGCCCTGCTGGCGGGCGCGTTGGCGGGCCCCCTGGTGCCGGTGCCCCTTGGTCTTCTTGGCCTGGTGGGTGTCGGGGGCGGGTGAACCCCCCTGTCCCCGTGGGGGCGACGGGGAGCGGGCGCGCCAGCGGTGTGCCTCTTGGAGGCTCGTCTTGAGGCCTCTGACGTAGGCCTCCTGGTCCGTGAGGCTCATCCGCGTGGCGGTGGCCTCGTCGGGGGCGGCCAGGTGGGTGTCCCGGAAAGACGCCCAGCCCTCCGGGGGCGTCCGTTGTGCGGGGTGGGGGTGGTGTGCCGGGTAGAGGAGTGCGCTGAGGGGGTAAGGTGTTCCCTTACGTCGGCCGAGGGCGTTTGCGAACCGGCGGCACGTGGCTCGGAGGTAGGCTGCTATCTCCTCTGGTGCCGTGTCGGCCCACGCTTCCGGCGTCAGGGCTGCTGCTTGGGGGGCCGGGAGTTGTGGGTCTGGGAGGTGTAGGTCTCGGTGGTGGAGGTATAGGGCGAGGAGGATGTGGCGGGCCGCCACGTTCAAGCCGCCTCCGCTGTGGCGTAGGGGTGGGCTGTGGGGGGGCAGGGGTGTGTTGCCCGCGGCCACGGCTATGGCCCATGCGTGGTCCGCCGCGTCCGCCACGTAGTACCCTCCCAATTGGTCCCGGAGAGTGTCGGTGAGGTACCCGAAGAAGCTGGGGTGGCTGGCGGGGGGGGGTGCGGCTGGGGCCGCGGGCCGTTCGCGGTGGCGGGGGTTGAGGTCCCCGCAGTGGGGGCAGTGGGTGAGGCGGTGCGCGGCTCCCAGGCAGACCCAGTGGTCTGGGTTGCAGGGCAGGGCTGTCTGTGGTAGCCGCTGGCGAACGCAGAGGGGACATGCGGTGGCTGGTGGTTGGTGGTACCTGTGGACGGACGGCGGCGTGGGGGGATGGGGGCTGGTGGCGCGCGCATGCTGGTGGGAGCGTGTGCGGTGCCTGTGGCGCCCGTGTGTGCTGTGCCAGTGCTGTGCCCGGTGGACGGTGTGTAGACGTGGTGGGGGTTCGGTGTTGGTATGTCACGGGGTAGGTTCTCATGGTTGGTAGAACAGGAGTTTGAGGAGGTGGGCTTGGTCTGTTGGTGGCAGGGTTGCCGCATGCTGCAGGTATTTGTGGGTGCGGTATGTGAGCTGCTCCGCCGTCTTGGCAACGGCCGTTCGCTGCATGTGTGCCGCCGTGGCCTGGGGGTCCTCCGCGTGGGTGCGTAGTAAGGTGTAGACGGCAGTGGGGACGAGTCTCCTGCGGACTGCCTCGAGCACCTCCGTCTGCTTGAGGACGGTGGTGAGTTGCTGGGTCGCCGGGGACTGCGCCAGCCATCCGGCGTGCTGTGCGATGGTGTGGGTTGGGTTCCAGTCTGTGAGGGTGTCCAGTCCCCTGTACAGGGGGCACGCCTTGAAGTGGCTGCAGATGGGTTTGGTGTGTCCTGCGGGGACGTGGATCGAGCGGCGCGTATACCATCGGTGGTATCGGGTGAGGAGGGGAAGTTGTTCGAGGGCGAGCTGGAGTCGGGGCTTTTGTAGGTGTGCTGGGAGGCTATCCGGGCGCAGGGCGGAGTAGTAGAGGGGGGTGTGGACGGAGTTTTCGAGGCGTCGGAGGAGTTCGGTGTTTGCTGGGTGGCCCAGTGTGGCGGCGAGTTGCTGGATGGGTGTGGGGTAGTGGTACTGCTTGTCTCGATCCGTGTACGGCGTGTCCTCGGGCATCCATTGGGGGGGCTGTGCGGCCAGGGGTATCGGGGGCAGGTGCTGCAGGTGGCTGTGGTGTGGGGTGTCCAGTCGCACGCGTTCGAGCCCTGGGGTGTGGTTGGTGTTCTGGTGTTTGGCCTGCGTGTCTGCGCGTCCATTGCCGTATGCGTAGCGGTGCGACTCCTGCTTGACGATGTGTAGGGCGTCCTGGGGGTGCATGCCCTTGAAGGCCATCCATAGTCCCAACGCTTGTGTGGTGAGGCCGGAATCGAGTGCTTTGTGGAGGGGTAGGTCCGCAAGGCGCCTGGTGAGGTGGATGTCGACCGTGGCGTCCACGACTACCCAGATGTTGCGGGGCCGGACCGTCGTGGGTGGCGGTGTGGCGGTGACGGCGTCTGCCATGGTGCGCAGTTCGCCGTGGGAGGACGCCCCAAAGATGGTGGCCCCGGTGTGGTGTTTCACGTGGAGGCCGTCCGCGCGCCGGGTGATGCGCACGGAGGCGCAACCGACCGTGGGGGTGCGTTGCTGGGTGCCGGATGCGTCAGTGAAGTAGATGATGTCGCTGTCGCTGGGTATGGGTAGGCGGGCGATTGCTGTGGGGTGATAGACGTAGATGGGGTTCCCCTGGGTGGTTCTGGCGGTGATTTGCGTGGGTTGCAGTAGTGGCGCTGCATAGACGCCTATTCCCTGGGTGATGATGGCCTGGGCTCGTGGGGTGAGGCGGAGGAGGCCCCTGTCTGGGCGTCCCTGGGTGATATACGCGTACATCAGGTGGAAGAGGTATCCCGTATTGGGGTGGAATTTCTGGCACGTGATGGTCTGTCGCCGCTCCGTGTCGTCTTTGTCGCCGCGGAGGGTGGGGCATTTGTGCTGTAGGGGGCGCATGGGTGCCTCCTGAGGTCCTGCGCGGTGTGGGTCGCAGCGGTCGTACTCCATGGCTACGCTGTCCGGGTCTGCCTGCTCGTTGGTGAACGTCCATGTCGCCGTGGGTGTTCGGGTCCAGGCTACGTGCGCCGGGTGGTCTGGGGGTACCGTGTGAAACCAGGGGGAGAGCCATGCCTGCTGGTCGGCGGTGGCGGCGGCGGTGGGGATGTGGTAGTGGGTGGAGATGAGGTGCAGCAGGGGCACGCCAGCCCCCCAAGCACCCACACCAAACCTGACACACGTCGCACATCTCATTTTCCTGTCTTTCACACTACTCACTCCTGCCACCTCACATCACCCCACACTCAGCAAAAGACCTGCCTCTCCCATCGATGATATCAAACCTATGCGTTGCAATAGATTTCCACTACTCATGTCAAGAACACACACAAACCCAGATTGCCCACCTTCCACAAAACGCACCCCAGAGCCTTTTTACCTCTACTCTGTCACCAAGGAAAAAAAATTCATCTGTGCAACTCCTCCCTACCCAAGTCAGACTCCCTCAACACCAATCCCTCTGCATCACTCAATACCCTCCCACACATCCCTCTGCCTCCTCCCAGAGTGAAGTACCCCCCACCGCAGCAAGTCCGCCCATCCGTTAAACCTTCGCTCGTTGAAGGCAATATTCACCGGAATCCACGACAGAATTTCAGCAAACTCAAAGCCTAATACTGGTCTCACCGTCAAGCTACAAACAACATCCCCCCTCATACTGTCACATTTTGCACAGAAACATAAACACAGACCACCACCCAATCGTCATGTCCATCCCCACAATCCCTATCCCGGTGTCCAAACAGCCCACTCACAACTCTCACCTCGACGATTACACACGCTCAAAAAAGAACAAGAAGAACAAATATACCAGTCACTGGACTCACTGTCTGCGGAATATCACTCACTCAACGATCATATTCACAGTTTGTTCAATGAGGAACTCATTGAAAAAGCAAACACTCTTTTCAAAACACTCACATCACTCTACGAATCCCACGGAAAAAAGACAAACACATCACAAACGATCCTCGCAGGAACAAATACTGCACAACCTGGCCAAAACAATACCGGAACCAGATGCAGCGACCCTACCCTCACACACAAAAACCATTCACCTACAACTACTAACACTGCACCTGTAAAAGAAAGACAAAGACAACAGACGAGTTCACGCAGCAATTGCCAGAAAGAAAAACATACAGAAAACAATCACCAGCACAAAAAAACCACCAAACTCAAACATATCAGTCACCAAAGCAAACGGACGATTACTTCAGACCCAAAAGAATGGCGCAAAATTTTATCCAACACTATGCGCGACTTGAGAGGAGGACAGGACAAAACGATTCTCCCCAAAACACTATAAACACTTTTCATCACATCAGGCCAGCTACAATGCCCACTGAAGACATTCCCTCCTTCTCCTGGAACTTCTCCCTGGACCTTCTGCGGCATTCACAAAAACAAAAAGCTCCAGGTACACATGACACTAATCTTTACATGATTACAAAGGCCCGAGAACACATTCAACGTTTCTTTTTCCAGGTCTGTAACACCTTTATCCTCAACAGAATGCCAACTAATAGGCTCAACTCCTATATATCCTTATGATATAAGAAAGGCGACCCGCACTGTCCCTTCAAACTACCGCCCAGCTGCACTGTTGAACACAGTGTACAAAGGTGTGGCATCATACCTAAATTTCTCTTACTCTTTTCTTATGGAGAAACACAACATCATCTCTACGTGTCAGCACGGGGGGGAACGAAATACACCCACAGCAGACCACATTTATTCGGTACTGTCTCGGAACGCCCTTTTAAGAGCACACAACAAGCACTTGTACATGTACTATATTGATTTCAACAAAGCATTTAATTCAGTCATCACAATGGCTTGTGGCAACTGCTTGAACGATTTGGATTTCCCCCCCGCTTAATCTAAGCGACCAAACTACTGTATGATGGTGCAGCAGATACCCCACTTGTCAATGGGCACGTTCTCGCCAGCTACCCTGTCAGAAGAGGAGTAAGACAAGGTTGCCCACTATCCCCTACCCCCTTTCTCATCTACATTGAAGCCCTTGTTAAACACATACAATCCCTCATCACAGACCCCCTGGACTGGTTACACGCTTTGGTGGATGACATCCGGATCCGCATTTCCTCCCCCTCCACTGCAATTAAAATTTTTGACTTCCTCACCACAACTGCCACAGACTACGGAGTGGAAATTAAAGTGAACAAATCGGAGGTTCATGCAATGACCCATTCACCACATTTGTCCAACAAGCCAAAACAAGGCCTCATACTGTCCACATCTCACAAACACGGATCCCTGCACTCACACTACAAACATCTGGGAGTCCGTTTCTACACCCAAGACTCAGCGGCTTTCCTCACAGATATCATCACGAATACAATCCACTCCTTCTTCTCAGAAATGGCCCCCCTGGACCTGAAATGCCGCGAGATCGTGCTCCTCATTAACAGCAGCCTCACACCAATACTTACATACCGCATGATGGCGCACTCCCTCCCTGAGGCCACCATCCTCAAATTAGACTCACTTATCTGCACTAGACTAGTGAACACCGCAAAGGATTCAGGGCTAGCGTCCATCCCCCCTAACACATCCGGAGCCTTTAACTACTCAATCCCTTCTGCAGGGGGACTCAAAATGAACTTCATCCACTCAGAACTTCTTCGGCAAAACATACACCTCACTAACAGGTTTCTGATGAAGGAGGCCCAAGCAGATGCTTCCAATAGTGTTATCTCTGCCCTCTGCTCCCACACCCATAACTCCTTTCAGCAGTCGGTCATGAACTCTGCCTATTTTTTTCGCGCATGCATGTTTGGCGTCCCCACCATGAACCCATGCAACCCCCGGGACCTCACCTCCGACACATCAGTTAGAGTCAAATTTAACACCGGCGCCTTCCCAGGTACCATTGTCAATACTCAAACAAATACCGCTACCGTCTTCTTGGATGTGGACTGAAAAAATGTCATCCTGCGCAAACACCATGATTTCGAAATCGGCCTTCCCACATTACAGCAAAACCTGCCCCTCCCAAAGTCTCCCCCACCACCATTAAAAGCAGGGCACACCAGGTCATCGCCAGATTTCCACGAATTCCTTATCCAAAAAACCCATCAAACCGCTCTCAGAGTAGACTAGTGTACTCAAAGCATGGGGATGCCAAGACGCGATTCAGCTTTTATCTACCTTCCCGCACGCTCAAAACGTTTACGCGGATAGGTCCTTCATTTCTCCCGTCAAAAAGCTCACAGGTTCCGCCTTTGCTATGCCTCTTCAGACAGAACCTCTTGTGAGAACTGCACCTTGTCCCAAGCCAGGTGGTGCCACCGCTGATTTTCAAAGCTGCATTCTGGCCCTCCAATACATTTCCAATTTTTCAAAAAAATCTATCCAACACACATTCATCATCTTCTGCGACAACGAATCTGTTGTAAACAAAATCAACTACCTCAAAAAGAAAACGTACCCTCCTATTCGATTGGATGGAATATATGGTGACAGGCTGTTCCAAATCTGGTCCTTATTGCAGTCATGCGGGGCGACCACATTGACCGCTTGGATTAAAACACACGCCAACATCCACAGCAACAGAATAGCTGATCGTATGGCTAAATGGGCGTTCAGAACCCGTCTACCAGACTTCCACAGAGTGTGTAATAGGACTGGCACGCGTAGGCAAATGAAACGGAGATTCTCAAATCATTGTGAGCTTATAGTACGCCTATAAGCGAACATGAATTGTGCTCATTAAAATATTGATTTGCCTACAAATCTACAGTCCCATTAATGATAATAAACGAGCTACTTATTTACATTGCTTCAGTGAATCCCGGCTGCCAGCTGGCATTTTGCGGCCGCGACTTCCATAGGCAGGATTCTGCCAATCTTATTACACTCCCCTCCTAAAATATTTCATACACTCCAAGGGGTGTGAAATGTTTGATAAGAAATAATGATAAGAGTGGCATGAATCTGCCAGAACACAAAAGGAAGAAAGAAAACATACCTGAAAAGTCCTGGCACACTGAGAACAAAGAAAAATGTGAAACGACTTCACACTGTGTGCTCAGCACCTCTCAGTACTCTCAGAAATACTGCTCAATGGCAGTGGTGTAAAAACAACACAAAGGGCCTCCTCAGCAAAAACGAAGGCAAGCCTGTGGAAGGGTTGTTGAGGCACGTTAGGGGTTCGAAAACAGCGCGTAGGCTGTCCCTGTGGACGCGCATGGCGCGAAACTGACACGTAGGCTCAGCACGACAAGCAGGCGGACAGATCTGGCAAAGCGCACAGGTCTGTAGGTCTGATTCCTGAACAGCCTGCAGAGCACACACAGAGGTTAGAAAATACACACAACACGCAAACGACAACCATGCTCATGCACATGATGTGTGAAAACGCAAACGAAAATGTACCTAAACGCAGCATGCAAACTTTTTATTATTATTTTCTGTTGTCAAACGCGTAACTGTAGTTGTGCAATCTATAACAAAAACTGAGCAAGCTGGACTAAACAAACCTACGCAAACGCATTCACACACATTGCGCACGCAAAATTGCACTCTCGAACTCGAAACAAAATGAAAACACTGAAAACACACATGATAAAATTTACCTGGACAAGGACAGAAATGAAAGACTGAAATTAAAAAGACTGAAAGTAAAAAGACTGGGCAACACACAAAAACTGAACAAGAGAAATTAAAAGACATACACTCCAATCACGGGTCATGTGGAAAAAATATTCAGAGAGCCTACACAGAAAAATAAAAACTGTCAAGCTGCCCGAGGCAGCGGTAACACTCCTGTCTACCTACGGCCCCGCAGGCAAACAGAGGCCGTGGCGAATCACCCGCCCGACCCGAGTAGGCGCCACCCCCAGCAAAAGAATCGCCCTTCAACTCAGGGTGGGGTGTCCTGCCTTACCAACCCAAGGCCAGGACTGTCAGCAAAAATGAAGGGCTTTAGAAGGCACCCAAGACCTAAAGGCTTTAAAGGCGCCTTGACGGGAGGACAATCCCTGCCTGCAGTGGGGGTTACTGTCTGACCTAAACAAGCGCTCGCTAATCACAGGACCAACAAAACAGACAAACAGACACTCACCGGCCAAAAACAGAAAAAGTAGAAGTAGCGACCACCAACAACACAAACAGAAAATGAAAGAAACAAAGAGGAAGCAGAAGCACTCAAACTGGGTCGTGCGTGTTTGCCAAGGGCGAAGGGACGCAACTGCAACCCAACAAACAACTCAAAGATGCCCAAAAAGACAGAAAAACACCAAAATGAGAAAAGCTGAAAAAAAATACAACAGGAGGAAAAAGAAGACAAACCTGTATATACATACACACATACAAACACACTGCACACTCAAAAACACACAAACTGAGCACGTCTCTTCAGCAAATCAGCAAATGGGCAGCACACTGTCCCAAGTCACAGCCTGCTCACCAGCGAAAAAGAAAGCAAGGGGAAGGATCAGTACACTGTGGAAATCACAGTAGGAAGGCCCTCAGAGGCAAGTGGAACGTTCCTGGACAAGTCATTTTTGGAGATTCAATGTAAATGACCGAGATGTAAGAAGCAAACAACTGCATACTGCAGCGACAGAACGCCCAGCCAAAACAACATAGATGCAGAGCCAAACAGGCGCCGCAACTAGCCAAAAAGCGTGTACAAGGTGCATCAGTGGCCAGGCTAAAGGCTCCAGCCACGCAGCAGGCGCGCGGCAACACCTGCGCGCAACAACCTTAGAGAAAATGAACATGGCACAAGCGCATTAGCAGCACCCGACCCAGCAACTCAAAGAGCAGGCGCCGCCTTCGCGCGAAGGCGTGCGTTCTCTCTATTGGCACGAGGCCGACGCCATCGTAGCACAGTAGCCTCAGCGCCAGCTGCAGACTGCGCAGCATCAACAGAACAAGGCAGAGAAGTCGTCACTGCGCCAGCACGCGGGTCCTCCACAATAGCAGACCCAGGCAACGAAGCAGTAGGCGACAAATCCAAGGAGCTGACCTCCATGACCACAGGTGTAACAATGGCACGAACAGCCAGCAGAGCAACAGGCTGCTCAACAGCCGTACGGCGCAACGCGCTGCTGCACATGACAACCAAGTCGTGCATGAGACAGCGCGCATCCCAGCGTTCTCCACAAGATCCACGGCCGTCAACGACAGTGCTGAACGACGAAACTGCAGCTCCAGGCAAACACTCCACAAAGGCGGCAATCCCGGGGCGCGGTCGAAGCTGTAGTCCACAGGGGATCAGGGAAGCACCGCCAGTCGGAGAAGCCAACACGTCGCCCGCAGCAAACAGCACGTAGGTAGAGGGCTTGTCGGAACACTGAGCAGGCCACTGAGCTGTGTCTCGCAACAAATCAACGTGCACTGACATGACAACGATCACAGACCAACAAGCAGCTCGCAGCTTTCGTGAGTGTCCGTCGACTGTACCAAGCACACGATAGAGATCTCCGGGTCGTCTTTTCGGACAACTATAAGCTTGTAATAGGACTGGCACGCGTAGGCAAATGAAACGGAGATTCTCAAATCATTGTGAGCTTATAGTACGCCTATAAGCGAACATGAATTGTGCTCATTAAAATATTGATTTGCCTACAAATCTACAGTCCCATTAATGATAATAAACGAGCTACTTATTTACATTGCTTCAGTGAATCCCGGCTGCCAGCTGGCATTTTGCGGTCGCGACTTCCATAGGCAGGATTCTGCCAATCTTATTACAAGTGCCCCGATGTTCCCAGTGTTTTACTTCCTCCAACAACCCCTGCTCTCTAAACTGTTGCCTTCCCAATACTCTAACCTCATTCCATACTCCGCACACACAGACATTAGCACACCGATGTCCTTTATCTGACACCAAAAATCGCCCCTCACATTCCTCACAGCATTCAAATGGTCTAATGCTGTTTGCAGCATTAAGGACTACGCAGACTCCTACAATAAGCAACCCAGAATGAGCCCCTTCTGCCATTCTTTTCATTAACTGGATCCCATTTCATACATTACCTATTGTCCCCCCCCCATTTCCCTCCTCACTCAGAACAGGACTAATCTCAGCGTGGCTCCCGCAGCTTCTCCAACACATCAAGAAGCTCTTTTCGCCTGTAAATCACGCTGTACGCACAGCCGTTATTCAACAGAAAGTCCGTGATCAACGCAACATCATCCGCTCACTTATTCCGCTTTCAATCAGCTCCACCTTCATTCACTTGAAGGATTTCGACCCCATTGATGAATTCAAAGTGCGCAACAGGATCCCAAACACACTACTCTCAAAAATTGTCTCCTCTCTGCCTCACCTCTACCCACCATCCCAGATGCACCGCAATACTCGGACAGGTCCTGGTCCTATTACGAACACATTGGCACGTTCAATCCCACAGGTGCAAGCATGGATCTTCAGGAATACAAACCAGAGTTTATCCGCCAGACATCACCTATTTTCCCAGATATCAAACAACAGAGGGCAGCAGCAAAACATACAATCTCACAGCCAATCATAGCCCCCTCAGGAACCAAACAGTACTCTGTTTTTCACAACCTTTCGGCCCCTCACAAGCACCCGCCTCACCCCCAATCAGCATCGCCCCCCCAAAAAAAAATCAAAGCATCCACCCACCCTGTCTCTCTCACCCACAGGTCCATCACAAGTTGAGTTCAACATGGGCTGTTCTTCGCCAAGCCAAACAACACCGTCAACGAAGAAGAAAAAAACCACAAAGAACGTTCCCGGTTTTGGACCGACCGCACCGAGATCACTGGATATCCCTGACGCTTGCAAACGCCAGCAAGCTCAGCCTGCAAACCCCCCCCCACAAACCAGCCCAGCGTGCACACCACACACATACAGTACCACAGATGATTCTTGCAGCGCCCAAACACACAAGTGCCCATGTCTGCTAGTGCAACACTGCACGGCATGTCCATACAGCACCAAACAGCTGCTCTCAGGCCGCACCCTTACGCCCAGAGAATTTGGCAGCGCACCACCTCTCAGGCAGAGCCGTTAAGTGTACAGCATGCCCTTTGCCATGTGAGTGACTTCAGCACCCACAACAACCTCTCCCGGCCCCCGCAACCAGACCCCCCCCTAACGCCCTTACCAGCCACCCATGCACTCAGGTTCAAGTCAGTTCAAGCAGAGCCAACTGATGCCAGACAAGAAGAGAAACGCTGACTGAACCAGGCCGACTGAGCCTCGCCAAGAAGTGAATCACTGAACCAAACCAACGAGAGTTCAGCACAGTGACACAGGACACACACACCACAGTGTTTGTTGCTGTCTTTTGCCTGTTCCTCATGGTTCCTCATTGCATGCCTCGCGAACCACTTTTTCCCAGGGCAGATTTGGCCTTTTTTGCTCAGCGCACCAGGTGTCACACTTAACTGACATCAACAGCGCTGAACTCAGGCCCTCGCCCGTCCTCACCTCGTATGTTACGGCTACACCCTATCTCTCCATGCTATTCGTTCAGACACATGTGGACTTCCCAAGGCGGGGGTATAAGCCGCCGCAGAATGAATGAATGAATGAACCTTCGTCCTCTGCAGGACGTTTTGTCCCTTGCTCTGGCTGAGCTTGGGCCCGGGGCGGTGTATTTGGTCGAGAACTTCTTTGGCCAGAATTCCCTGTAAGCCTCCCCCCTGGCGTAGGGTTGGGGTTTCCCTCTGGCAGCTCACAGATGTAGAGGGGACCTCTGAGTCCTCCTCAGGGGACATCACGCTGTCTTTTGCCGATGCTACGCCCTGTGGGGCGGGCGCCTTGGACAGGGCTCTCATTAACGCTGTTAGACCGTCGGTGAAACGTGTTCGTTCGTCCGTCCAACGAAATTTCTTAACAAGCGAACTTTCAACAAACGAGCCGTAGAGGGTCAGTTCATGCCCTGATTCAGAGGTTTTGAACCACAATTGTATGTATCTTAAGTGCTTTTTGGACGTTCTGCGAGCTGTTTAACAAGTGCGTTCGCTTGTTCGTTCGTTCGTTCGTTAGTGTGCCTGAAAAAATTAACAAGCAATGTTTGTTAATGACAACCCTGCCCTTGGTCCCCGCCATTGCACTTTGGACTAATTTTGCCATTGCCCGTTGCTTTTGCCCCCGCTGCCATTAGCGCTTATGATGCCATTGTTGTTCCCTATGGCTCCCAAACCCTTGGCTACAGACGTCAGCTTGGTAAACAGTCATGGCTTGCGACAGCATTCATCCACATCGGGTTTGCGACGCACGCCAAAGGCACAGGTAATTGTACAGCGATGGCGATCTGACATCTTTACCTTGCTGCCGGTATTTACTTCTTGTTTCTTGCCACGCACGACACGCCATTGGTGCTGATCATAATCTGGGGCATGTACCAGTGCTCCTTGCTTGTCAGTGGCATCGCACTAGTAGAGAGTGCTCACGTAGCAAGTGTCCGTCTGGTTTTGTCAAGGGCGTCGGCCTTGATAGCCGCAGCTGTGCCTGGCGCCTTGACCATAAGGTCAGTGCTTGTCACACTTTTTTTCGACACCATCTTCTGGAGCCACACCGATACGTATTTATAAATGAGAGTTCTGTAGTTTCTTTCGGAGCTGGTTCTGCATTCATCCATTACATCTTTAGGGATCTTGGACACCAACTGAAATAGCAGCTCATCAATGCCACAGCACCCGGGCGTCAGCCGCTCCACCCGATGGTCAAAGTTGGCTAGTAGACCAGAGATACAGGCTGCTTTTGGACTTTTGGGGCAGCGTTCTCAGGTTCGGGATCTCGTCCAGATGGACAAATCTGTCTCGTAAGACAGATATTGCCTGTCAAGGGCAACCAGCCCATCATTGAACGTGGCGGACCTCGTCACAATTTGCTTCACCAGCTTCTTCAGGTACGTAGTCTTGCAGCACTAAAGCAGCAAGTTGCACTTCACATGCCCACTAGGGAGGATTGGGCCCGCCTCACGAATATGCTGAAGCTCTCGGCAAACTCACTGAGGTACTTTGCTGTGAGTTTAGGGAGGTTTGCTACGATATTCCACGTAGCAATAGCCTTGTTCTCATGGGTGGCAGACCTCTTTTCCCCTTTCTCCTTCTCCTTCTCCTTCTTTTTCTTCTTCTTCTTGGCGGCTTCAGCAGTATCATTGAGATAGTCAAGATCGTCTGGAATGTCATCGTCAGTAGAATGAGGGGGACCAAAGGAAGGGAGGTTGTCATCGGACAGGTCACCTCCCACAGCACTTGCCTCGTAGGGATCAATGTCCACCATTGCCCTTAGGAAACACAGTCCCAGTCCATCAAGCTCCTCCCGCGTGGAGCTTTGGACATGACTGTAGGGGGGGTGGGCAGTTCTTGGCACAAAGGGGCTGTGTGGTACGGCCGTTGGGGTCAGAAAAAGGCTGAGTCCTCAAACCACTCATGGTGTGTGTTTGACCGTACACTAGGTAGTTGGCGCGAATCATGTACGGTGAAGCCCCCATCCCCAAATGGGCAGGGCCAACAGAAATCAATGGTTCTTGCTTGCCCCTGGTCTCCTGGGCGAGGACCTTTGTCACGTCATTTGCAAGTCCACAAAAAGGCCTGTTTGAGCTTTGACCGTGTTGGAGATCGTTGTGAGATCTTTCAAATCCCCTGCTCCTACCTTCAACGGAGCGCGGACATCTCAGATCCGCCAATGAGTGAGGCATACCTCCCCCAAAGTTAGGTACCGCGTAACCTAGTATCATAGTTAGCAGCGCATGCGTCCGGATACCGAGGTACATTTTGATTATCAACAGAAGGCGGGTGTAGGCGCTCCATTATACCCTCACCCCTAAACAACCGGTTCGCTAGCAAGGTGGTGCATCCATAAATATGTCCGAGGTGTGAATACTTCGAGGCGGACCGATGGGCGGACCAAATGCCACACGCGAGTGCATTCTTGCACACGATGTAGCTGGGTGTGTAGAGACGCCTGGCATGTCCATGGCTTTAGCGGCCGCAGGCCCGATCTCATCAAGAACGATCCCTGAAGGGGAAGGCCTTGCAATGAAGGCACTCTCGCGTTCATGGTCATGTCATCTTTTGTGATCTCCTCCTTCTCCGGCTTTCCTTGTTCTCTTGCCATCAGCTGTGGTGACACTCAACGCATCAAAATTAGCACCCAAGCCGCTCCAATCGAGCAACCTGTCCTTTTCCTTACTTCCAGTTCAAAGCACTGTAGGTACAGGCTCAGATTGAGGCACAAGTTCACGAGCTGTGCGCTTGTGTGGATTGTTTTAGAGGACAATGGGTGGTAGTTTCGGTGCAGGCTTGGCTGGTGTTGTTCCTGGCACTGCTATCTCAACAGCATCTGTGGTGTCCATAGCTTTTTCTCCGCCCTTCAAGGGGAATATATCTTAGTGCTCGACGATCTGATTGTACTGCACGGTGTTGTACTGGACCGCAAAGGACTTCAATCTCCACTACTAGAAAGAAACATTGACTTCACATTAGTTTTGATGACGTTCTGGTGTATATTTGACCACGGCTTGTTTCATGCTGCTTGCGTTGTCCATAAGAGATTGATTGAGTTTGTGAAACCAAGGAAAAATAGGATACATACCATTGTCCAAGTAGGGCACAATTGACAGGTGAAATGCTCCAATCACGAACGGCTGAAGTGCAAAGGAGATAGATGAGTTACAAAGTTAGACATAAACAACAATGGATCAAATTGTGACTGCAACAATCAAAAGATAGTGAAAAACAATCTAGAAAAGATAGGTAAACAGCCCCTATGGGCACACACTCTGAGCCAGGGTCAATCTGAGATGTGCACCCTTGATTTTTGGTCCCATAGGTGCTGAGGTAGCATGGCTTGTGGCAGGAGGTCACCGCCATGTCAGCACGGACGTTCCTACTTAGCTAGGCTGCTGCGGTTTGAATCCGGTACCTCTCAAAAAGCGGTGCCCCAGCCCCTACGTGCATACGACTAGGATAAGTTTGCACTCATGGAAAAATAGATATTAAAGTCGAGACTCTGAACCAGAGACATCCCTAATAAACTCAGCATATCCTTCCAACATACTGTGATTGCATCAATATCGGTGGCGGGGCAGAGGTCCTGACAATGCCCTTTAATTAGTGTTTGGTTTTATAGCCTAAATTTCAGGATCCTCATTTTGGTAGAGCCAAATACTAAGATAACAACGTGGTATGTCTTAAGATGTCTCTAATACAACTAAAGCTATTCTGTAGGCATTGAAATACACTTTTTGTTCGTACAATCCTTTTTGTTGGACGTTATTTGCATCCTACCAATTCCGTTATGAAAGTGCATTCACGTCTTTTGAAGTTCGGCGGGAGACACCACTGTGCCCGCCGCATTTCCCATCTTTGGTGATACTAGACAACTTTGAATTACACTTTCCATGAGCAAAAGGCACGAAGCTTCCGTTTTGTAGACATGTCTCGCAATCCACTAAGGACATAAGCAAGCGCACAGAGCCGTATCACAGCCACATACATATGAGCAACAATGTAAGATTGATGTTACGCACCTTGGGCACAAGCTCCATTGTTGATGGTGCAACAAAGACATTTCACAGCAAGCAGAAAAATGAGGTCGCACAAGTTGTGACTTTCTACAGCGTTTGCGCAAATGTGGCACTCTTTGACAATGGATAATTGAAAGCGCTCCGGCGTACTGTTGGTGTTGTGGGCCTTTGTTACCAAGCTTTGTTGAAGCATTGCAACGAGCCACCCTCTAGTGACTACAGATAATGGAAGGCAATGTTAACGAAGTGCAAACAAGTTGCTGGTGACGAGCCCTTGGGCACAACTACTCACCAAGGCGGCAGAAAGTGGTATATTTTTCTTTTGGACATGGTGGCTAATTAGTGTTGTGTAATTGGTTTCTTAAAAGTAATTGAGCAGTGGGCTTTTGTTCTAATCATCCTCTTTTTTGCATGTTTTCGGGCCAAAAATAGGTACCTTGATTTGCGCAAACTACCTATTATTTTGTTAGGAGGGGGTCTACTTTGGGGGCTATTGTCTCGTGAAACCAGAAAACATCCCTTGTTTTGTGTTTCGCCTATGTGGCGCAGTTTCTTTTCTTCCTTTTTTTTCAGCTTTTTTTCATGTCGCCAAACACCACTATGGGTAAATAATGCCATGTTCCCAAACCTATTGCGAAGCCTCACAGTACAAAATACAAACCAACGTAATTCACTTCAAGGTTTCCATTATGAAGCCTCGCATTCCAACGTGGGTGCTTTCGGCTAATCTACCTCAGTTTTGAGATGACCTGCCCAAAATACACCAACAGTTACCGGAACCTTCACAATAACGGCACAGAAACAGTAGCAGATTTTGACTGTTTTCAAGCCGTATTGCAAAGCCTCACTTTCGAAACTGAGCGCATTTACGCCAAATCACCCATGTGTTTCATTTTGGAGTGCCAAGCCCCGCAATCCTGGATGATGACATCACCTTTTATGTACCCGGACGTCCAATTATGCTAAATAGCGTGATTTATACCCTTTTCCTAATAAAAAAATGTTGCCGAAAAAATGCGGCAATTCGACCATTTTACGTACTATATTTTTGTTGGCGTTTTTGTTTCATGTTTCCGGAAAAATTGTACCACTTTAGGCCGCCTAGAACTCAGTATGTTCATGCATCACCACCCTTCCGAAAAAATAAATGTATAACCAGTACCCAGAGTCACAAAGAGCAATCCAAATGGACAACAAAAAGGGCACAAATTGTGTCAAAAAAATGCAACAAACACCAATTTCCATTGATGAACAACGGTGGTTGCTGAAATCCGGTGTCTCAAAGAATACACAAAAAAGATATTGAAAAAAACTGCCTGACAACTACCCAATATGCCAAAAATCAAACAAATTGCACAGCAAAAAGGCCCGACACGTTCCCCAATTAATGCACAAATGTCACTGAACGCCAATTGACATTGATAAATACCAATATTTTTTGAAAAATATGCGGTGCTACGTGTATATTTCCAATTTGGCTGGTGGCCTGGCCAGTGATTAGTAAAAGCTGCCACAGGCACTGTCGTGGTATGAGGGTTGTGAAATTGGCCAATTGTGTGATGACCATCGCTTTACTTTGCTCCAAATTTATAGTGAATGACACTGGTCTGTCACTTTGCAGCCATTCCACCCACAAAGACCTTGTGGTGACAATGTCAGACACCCGACCCTCAGATTGCTGGCCTTGGCCTCCTTGGGTGCTGCTACGCTGAGCACTGCTTGATTCTGCATTCTGATCTGGGCTTGTGGGGCTGTGCTTCAGATATGGCACAACGAGAGAAATGTTCCACCCGGTACAATGTCTGCGGCAATTTCACCGCTACAGCAAATTCCCATCTGACCACTGTGAGAACCCAAAACAAACCTTTTCCTGCCAGAGAAAGCCTGAATTCTGCCAAGATGCATCCACGGATGCAGAGGATTTGCTGCCCTTGAACAACAAACTGCACAGGGGGAGACAAGCAATCGCGCAGACTTACAGAAACTGTCGAATGTGAAATACTGTTGAGTGATGTCATGGGCCCTGTGCAGATATGTCCCACTGTTGCATGCATGACAATGCACAGCCTATACCACCTCCTGTGTGCCCCTTTGTGCCGGGAATAGGCAGACTCAGTGCAAGTTTATCTCACAAAGCGATAGGCAACCATGTCATGAGCGGCCTTGGACCGCCAACACAGTGGCAGTATAATCAATATAATGATGGAGGAGCCCACAAACCAGGTGCAGTTGTGGTTTGTTGGCTTAAGAGATGTGGAAGCTGCTTCACTTTGGTGCCGCCATGGTCCAAATAAGCCCAGGCATCAACAGACTTAACTTCCATACCAAATCACCAAAACTGCAAACCATGTCAAATGCAAACAATTCTTTCAACAAGCTTCTTTTCAGTAGTCTAGCTCTGTGGCCCAGTGTACCAGTGTTGTAGACTGCCCTGAGAGCAACTATGAAGTGCAAGCCGACCAGTGAACAGAAGGTGCGGCCAGGACTCCCTCCTACAGACATTCGAAAATCCTGTTTCTGTATGCTTTTACCACAGACCCTTTTCTGTGCATCCGTATACCTCAAATTTGACCCCAAATTTCCCAGCGTATTGCAATCAAGATCCTCAGTGTGTGTCAAAGAGCCGGCGGTCATGACCTGCCCCGCATCCATCGAATGCCCCTGCTCATGGCCAGAACAAAAAGGCAACACACATGAATCAGATGTCGCATGTCCCAGCCAGCAAGCTTGCCATTCTGCGTGCCAAACACCAGGGACCGATCCTCAGATCCATTAGGACCTGAATAGGAGAGCATCTGCCAAGCCGATGTCGAACATCCATGAGGAAGGGTCTCACTCAGTCAGTACACCCCCTCTGTGTGGTGCTCCTGTGCCTTGCTTGAATGCCGCAAGCTGCTGTACAGGCCCACCCCGTCTGCCCCGTCCGAGTCCATCGCTCCCTGCCTCCATCCATCTCTCATTGTGCCGCTTTCACAAGTCCCCTGCTCCTGCTTTTTGGGGAATGTGAAGACCATCACACCGCTTAATAAAGTGAGCCACTGTTTCCAAGCTACCCATGGGACACGGTTGTGCACCCCACCAACCCACGAGGTACGGTTTATTACGGTTTACTGCACGTGACGAGAGGTGCATGCTTGAGGTCACAGGTCACTCCTGGTTCAGGCCAGATACCTACTCACCAAGATCATCCCAGCCCCACACTACTGAAACGCATTAAATCCTTGCTGGAGCAACAGTGGGGCATGGATTGCAGCACAATTCATTGTTGCGCAGCCCAATCTGTCTTTGGGTCCACATGAAAACTTTCCCTGTGGAAACCTCTTGATCGGAGTGGCTCCTCACGTCTCCCTCACGTCTTTCCTTTCTTCCCTACAAATCCATCTCTGGCCCCTGGCTTGACACAAATCCCCCTCTGTGGTCTTCTATCGTCCACCTCTTTCCATCTTCTGATCACCGAAATAGTGCAGCGAAGTACACGGAAAATAACAATGTGATTTACAGGACTAGGTCTTCCCCCTTGTTGTCCCTCCTCCCTCCCTCCCTAACTCTCCCTTCCTCTCTGCCTCCCGCCCTCGCCCCTCCCTTCTGCACACACACACCCTCTTGTTTGTCCTGGCAGACCTCGCAGACCATGATCTGATCCATCCCATCCTGCCCTCCCCCTTCTGCACGCTCCTCCGCCGTTGTCCTTGGTCTGAAAAACAACAAAACCGTGGCCCGTCCTCTGGCAACTTTCTCCCGAGCGCCGCTCCCCCTCGCTAGCCCCGGCTCCCCCTCACGCCACCTTCCCACCTGCCACTTCTTCCTCAATCCAACCCCCAAAACGCACCAATCCACCCCCCCTCACCGTTCTGGAGGTATGACATGCAGTTGAAAGGCCGTCGATTGAGACCCCAGTACCAACAGGAGCGGATGGCAGCGAGGAAGGCGGCACGCCAGTCCAGCAGTGACTTCCACCAAGACCCACCCTATGGGAACGACTCTGCACACGCCACCTACGAGGACGAGTGGAAGCAGGCAGGTAGTGGGCTGGTGCATCAAAGACACCAAACCAAACCAGCCTGCAGCCCCCCCCCCCCCCCCCCCACACTCCTGCTCCTGCCACTCCCCGACAACCTTCCATTCAAGCGACCATAGCCTCCGACACCAGCGGGACTCGAGCATAAAGCTGCAGTGTAGACATCTCACTGGCCGCACACAAGGCCTTGGTCTTTGGGTGCACATCCAGGGCCATGAGCGGCAGATGGCCCTCTTCCAGCCTCAGGGCAAGCTCAAACGGGGGCACAGCGGGATTCCGGCTCTTCAGCCACAAGTCCAAGGCCCCAGCGTTGCTGGCAGTGAACAGGGCGTCCGCGGACTCCGGCATGTACACCACGTCCCATATGATGTTGCCGGGCTGCTGTGCCCCGAGCGCAGCAGAGCGCGTCTCGCAGCTGTCATATTGCCCGTTGTCCAGCAGGCGCAGGTCCCAAAAGCTGACGCTGCCGGCTGCATCGCCGGTCACGAAGGACGTGGTCTGGAAGGGGTGCAGCGCAAGGCTGTGCAGCTTGTGGCCCCCCCTCGAGGGGCACTGCAGCACCGCCTGTGCAGGACTGCGCTGGTCAAAGAGCATCACGGTGTGGCTGCTGCACGTCAGGAACATCGAACTGGGGGCCGCATGCGCGACAACCTTCGTGAGCGAGCCCTGCCACACACACACACACACACACACGAGGGATCGGGGGTTGGCTTGGGCAAGCGGACGGCAAAGCTTGCGAACCCCCAGCCCAAAACCCTACCCACAGCCCCCAGACTCAGCATTGACCCGGACTATGACTGGGTCGACAGGGAGGGCTGATGCATGGGACTGACCACATGGGTCCGTGTTCACGGCCTGCCCCCGCCCCCGCCCCTTCGTTCCAGTCCTTGTCCATGGTATGGTGGCCGTGGGCAAGCATCTGTGGTACAGTCACTGGTCCATTGAATTGGTCTGCTCAGACGCTGATTGATGGCGGTTGGCTGCTAATCGACAGGCAGCTGGCAACAAATGGTCAGATGGATCGCCTGGTGGCATGGGCCACCTGGTGCCCAAGGGGGGGTTGGATTCACATCCTTTGGCCAAAGCAGAGGGCATTCGCGACTTTCAATCGGCTTTCATGCGTACTTCACAGCAGTTTCGCTGTGTTCACCGCACCTGTTGGGCGAGGGGGGGGGGGGTGCTATAATATGCTCCGCAGGTTTGTCAGTTGGTACTTGCGTGTGCATGCACTGGTTCAGGTTTGCACGGGGGTAAGGGTTTGTGCAGCTGGAGGGCATACAATTCCTGCGAAACACCTTTTGCTACATCGTTGCACCAGGACACACACCGCCACATGAGTGCTGGCGCAAGGTGTTCCGCACAGGGCAGACTCCGGCAGTGCTTTCTTCTTCGCATGAAGGACAGCCCTTTCCCGTACTGTACGCTCTTCTGTGCTTAGTGCACACACCACCCTCCGTTTTCGGCTTTGTGCTGTGCATATTGGCTTCGCTTTGTGGCACCTTCGTGGCCCCGGCAGCGACCCAACTCAGAATCGCACATTTTGTAGTGGTTGTGTGTGTTGGGGAGGGGGGGGATACTTAAAGAGGGCAAGGGCCGATCAAAGTCCTGGACGCTGCGCGACGAGTTCAGCGAGGGGGTAATGGGTCAGGGACTGGCTGCGCCGCCCCCCCCCCCCGCCCCCCGCCCGCGCGACGGAAGGACTGGGCGCCCAGGGTCAGGTGTCCGCCCCCTCTGCCCTCTCATGGCCCCGTCGTGGGCTCCCCGAGCCCGAGCGCCCTGTGGGCGCCGGCGCGGCGCCCAAACTCTGCGAGGTCCCCTCCCCATTGTCGTCGGTGCCGCCCCTCCCCTGGGGGGGGGGGGGGTCAGGGCGCGCACAGGCCTCCCATCCTGAATAGCGTGCGCTGCCGCGCACCGCCCGCCACTGGCACCAGTCGAGGGTGTCCCTCGTGGTGCCGGGAGCAGCAATGCCGCACCCCCCCCCCACGATGCCCCCGGCACGTCTTGGCACACGGGGCCCTGTGCACGTCGCACAGGGACTACATGCACTATTAAAGAAGGAGACCCGCATGGGTCCAGGCCCCCCCTGGTCACCTGAGGCGCCAACATAGCAGTAGGCCTGTGGTCAGTCCTAAGGACCTATTAGCATTCCTGTGTGGTGCCTGCCTGGGTGAAAAATGTAAGTTAAGTACAAAAAAATTGTCTTGTCGTGTAATTTTCTTTTTACGGTAAGTCATGTGAGTTATAAAAAAAAATTGATTTTTTTTGACCGTAAGGGCGTGTAATTTTTTTTGCGGTAAGTCATTTTAATTTAAAAAAAATTGAAAAATTGAAAGAAATGCAACCTTTGCAATACATGCGCAATAAGTATAGCTACCGGTTCCGTACGGCACTCCATAGCGACCTTAACGATGCGACGCCGAGTCCACAAAGCATATAGTACTCTGCGTGGCCACCAATTAGTTGGGACTCGGCCAATATAACATAGTTTCACATGGTGTCATTGGCACTAGACACAAAATCAGGCCCAAGAAAAGAGTCCTTGCGGGACGGGGCCATGGCCAACATCCAGTGTGCCAGCACTGGGAACAAAGTCAGGCTCAAGAAAAAGATTCCCGGCAGGGCCATGGCCAACGCTAGTGCCACCATTATAGGCCACCAAGGCACTGGTGTGGGGCCATTATAACATAGTTTCACAGGGTGTCATGGGCACGAGACACAAAATCAGGCTCAAGAAAAAGAGTCCAAGCAAGGCCATGGCCAACGCTAGTGCCACCATTATAGGCCACCAAGGCAGTGGTACAGGGCCAATATAATAGCAATCTTATACGCTCCACCATTGGTACACCAAACGGGCGAAGGAAAATACAGCCCACAAAACATGCACCCGCTACAAGTAGTTGCAGAATGCACGCTTGTAGATCAAATCCGTTTTTGTGTTGCTCGACTTGGGCTTAGCACTAGGATTGGGGTTAAACAGACAAGCGGCGCACAACTTTGCTACTGGCTGCTTGGACAGGTCATCGATGAAAAGCTGGTCACGCTCCAGCTGGCCAGATACATCTGCTACGTAGCCATCCGGCACCTTGCGCCACTCTCCACAGATGAGGACCTTGGGACAGGTGTCCTCCTCTGTGGGAGTGGCCATGCAAGGTTGCGGCCTGGCCTCCGGGCTTTCCACGCTTTGCTCAGCGGAGGCCTCCTTGCCTTCGAGTGGGGTGGGGGTGGCCTGAACACTCTCCTCAATAGCCGAAAGTGCACCTTCAACTTGGGTGCTGGGGGAGGGGGGGACTCAGGAGGGCCAGGAAGCTCGGTCACGCCCTCCACGTCATCACCGGGCGCTTCAACGACCCACACAGCACGATCAGCATTAACAATGCTGAGCACATAGTCCACAAAACCGGCACCCATTGGGACGAGGGGCACATCGGAAAAAGTACCCCGGTGCTCCACCACCAGCTTCGCGATGTTCAAGCTTTGAAAACCACAAGACCAACCGTCCGTTTGGAATCCCAAGGCGCGGTGCTTGGTGGTTAGCGAAAGCTTCCTCATGGCCATCAAGAAAGAACAAATCAAATGAGTGGCCCAAATGAGGGCGGAAGTGCTGGGCGTGGATTGCGAGTCCCTAACCCCAACTCAAGGGGCCACGCAACAAAGCGTGGATTGCGAGTCCCTAACCTAACCTTAACAAAACAAAAATCTGGTTCCTTAAGAACCGCCCTGCAAAGGGCGACAAAATCAGCAGTGGCTATCTCACCCCTACCTTGTCGGGGGCCCAGAAGAGGGCGGAAGTGCTACGTCATCCCCTACATTCTCGGGGGTCCCTGAAACCAAGCGCGGGGAAAAAATCAGGATTCGCCCACAGGTGGGCACATCGCCTACAGGCACGCATTTTCAGTGAAATTGGTAATTGTTTCTTTGCGGTAAGGTCGTGTAATTTTTTTATTTTTGCGGCAAATGCGTGTAGGAAAAAATCGTCACATCGTGTAATTTTTTTTGCGGTAAGTCGTCTCATTTTTTTTTGCGGTAAATGCGTGTAACAAAAAAATCATCACATCCCGTAATTTTTTTTGCGGTAAACGTGTGTACAAAAAAATCGTCTAATCGTGTAACTTTTTTGCGGTAATGCGTGTGACGGGCTTACACGACTTACCGCAAAAAAAAATTACAAGACTGGACAATTTTTTGTTACACGCATTTACCGCAAACATACACCCTGCCTCGGTCGCAACTGGGGGCCTCACCTGGGTCAGAACCTCTGGGTTTGAGGTTTCAGTGACCTCTGTTCCTGCTTAGCCATGTCGCGCTACATCTTGCAGCCGCACGCATGCCTTCTTGGCCTTGGGGGGGGGGGGGGGTTGGATCCGCCCTTCCCCTCTTGTGGGCTCGCTCCCTGGCGGCCCCGGGCGGCTGCTGCCGCTGTGCCCGCCGTCGCTTGGCCGATGGCGCCCCCCTCCCCCCCTTGGGAGCGTGCTCTGGCTGCGTGCACCCATGTGTGTGTGTGTGTGTGTGTGTGTGTGTGTGTTTGTTTGTGTTCGGGGGGGAATGCCATATTCAAGAGGAAGACCTGCATGGGTCTACGGGCCGCGTGCTATGAAAAAGAGGGAGGGGTGCCCGCAGATGAGCCCCCGCACCGGTCGATGGGTGGAGAGAGGGCTCCTCTCCCCCGCATGCGGCCCCCGCCTAGGCCAGAGCCTCTCTGGGGGGGGGGGGGGTGTTTATGTCGCTCCCGGGGTGCGCTGGCTAGCCAGCCGCGCGCGCCGTGGTGTGTGTCTGGGTGTGCACGATGTGCAGACGCCCTTCGGGTGGCCGTGGTGCGCCCTGCTGCAGCAGTGCCTCAGTCCCCTGTGTGTCAGCGCACATGTCGGACAAGGGGGGGTTCCCATGTCGTTCGCAGACCCAGGACTTGGTCAGCCGCTTCCGGGTTCCCTTTTTTTTGGCCGCCTCCCGGGTCGTTGTTGGCGTGAAAATGGGTGCCACTGGTCTGCCATTGCCTCCGCCTGTCACTGTGACGCCCGACGGTGCAAAGACTTCGTCCCTCCGTTCGGCTAGAGCCTTCTCAGGCTTTGCATAGAAGTTGGTCGCATAGTGCTTCAATGCGCTTTTTGCTCCACCCTTCGCCGGGCATCTCTTCCTCTCTGGATTCGCTCCTGCTCCTGGCTGCCTTGCCGCTGGTTTCCTGGCCGTGCCCTTCGTTTTGGCGTGGTGCTCCGCCGTGCGTGCTTTTTGCTTTTGTGCCCATCTAGCTTCCCCGTATGTGCGGAGCCTCTCCAGGAGTTTCCACACCGCCGTCGGGCTAGTAAAAACGGGTCGTCCCTCCAGTCCCTTGACCGTGCCCGCCCCCATTGACGTGAGGGAGCAGCAGTGGTGTGTCATCCTGACCGGGAAGATTGATTTGCGTTCTGTGGCCCTGCCCAGCAGTGTGACAATCAGCCGTAGCACCCTGCCTTTCTCCTAGAGGGCCGGGTCCCCCCCGATGCATTTCGACTGCGGGGCCGACGGCAGCGGCCGCCGTGCGAATGCCTCAAAGTCAAGGGCCAGCTCCATGAATGACACCTGCTAGTGTGCCCGCGGGATACGTTCATGTTTGGCGGCATTTTTAGCCACTCGGACTCGGCGTGCCACCGAAGCACCATGGGCAGCAGGTCGGGCCCCCACTTCCATTCCCTGGGCAATTGTCCGGTGACTGTGATTTCCGGGGGTATCCCGCGCGGTCGTGGGAGCTGAAAATGGTGCCATGGGTATGTGTCCCGCTTTTCATGCTGTGCCGAGACCGGAAAAGGGAGCCCTAATTCATCATCCTTGAGTTTTCGGGCCCGCACTACTGCCAGGAACATGCCGTGCAGGTTGGTCATGAAGGTTTCCCAGGGGTGTTTGTCCCCGGCGGCCCACTGACGGCCTGCCTCCGCCAGGTGCTGCAGTTCCTTTCGTTTGGGCTCCAACTCCTCCTCCGGCAGAAACAGCCAGCTTCGTCGGATTCAGTATAGGTCGTCACATCGTTTACGCCGGCGGCTATCCTGGTCCATTCCACTGGTCCGTACTGCCTTTTTAGGCACGATCCCGCAGAGGCGCAGACATGGTGGCCAGTCTCTCAGGGATCCTAGTTGCAGGCCCTTGGCCAGTAGCATTACGTCGGCGATAAAGGGGTCCCTGGCTTGCGCCTAGGCACTGCACCGCCAGAGCAGGTGCTCCTCATCCTCCGGCACTCCTGCTGAGCAGAAGGGTGTGTGTGTGTGTGTGTGTGTGTGTGTGACGCCCAATTCTTTCAAATCATGCTCAAACTGCGAGGTTCAACTATGATGCGACGAAACCATGAGTTCTTTTGTTCGGGTGCCCTGTCGCCGGGCTTCAGGAACTGGGTTGAGATGACCCGCAACATGCAACAAGAGGGAGGGGGGCTCGTGCTCCTACCGCGTCCCGCATCCCTGGTCCGTTCTCCCGTGCTTCCCTGCGTGGAGGCCCCACTGGGCGAGTCCGTTGTGCGGACGCGGGGGGCGAAAAACCCACGGGTGCTGCTAGAGCTCATGTGCTGGGAGGGGGTGGAAGGGGTCGAGTGGCAACTGGTTCTACATGTCCTACCTGTCTCCGCTGAACTTATGACCATACGAAAACACTGGTTTGATGAGGGCTGGTGGTCCCCAACCCTGGCTTTTGGTCGCGTGCCGCAGCTGCTGCGCAGCCGGCTGCTGCCCTGAAGACGCGGGTTCGAATCCCCTTCGGCGAGCAGAAGAGGAATACGAGGAGGACATGTGGCTCCCGTCGGCCGGCGGTACCGGTGACGGGGGGGCACTGCTGCAGGTGTGTTGTGCTCGGTGCCTTGTTTTTCTGTGCGCTCTGTTGCCTGCTCTGCGGTCCGGACTGAGCAATGACAAAAGTAAAACTGCGAGGACGAGACACGCCACCCATCCATCGGCGGTACCGGTGGTGGAGGGGGATGCTGAAGGGGGCGGTGGCGGGGACCTCGCCAATGGGCCACCGGACGGACGGACGAACTGGGGTTCGAACCCTGAACAACGACGAGCGCCACCCATGGCGCATACCACTAGACCGTCCATGCCTCTTATGCTTTCTGATGCAAAAATGGTTGTGCGTGTGTGCGCGCCCGCGAACTAGGGCATCACATAAGGACGGCCCGCGGAACGTGGCAGAATGGCGCGGAGCCTACGTGCGGTGGGTGGTCAACGGACAAGTGCTGATGGTCAACCGACACTGGTTTGGGCGAATATCAACCATGGGTGGTCATCAGCGGGTGCACACACAGAAACGTCTAGGACAGAGAGAGTCTGAATTCTTGCCTTTTGACGGCTGCTGCTCCGGCTGCGGCTGCGGCAGCAGCTGCACTTACACAGGCACCGCGCAGCGTGGGCACCGGACATCAACGCCCCTGCCCTCCCCTAGCTGCGCTCAACGCCTCCAGAGCACACTGTGCCCTTGCAGTTGTACGGCATGACATGCACCCGACACACACACTATGCGAACACGCCAACGCCCACACGTAAACCCCTGCGGATGGCGGGCAGCAGGCGGGCAGTGGACGTGAAGACTCCTCGTCAGGCCAACATTGAAGTGATGAAGAACATGCAAGTCATGGAGGCTAGGCGCCTTTCTGCAAGTCACAGGAGCAGAGAGCTGCGAGGGTAAGCAATGCCGAAGCCGATGGGGCGGTCCAGAGCTCTGCAGCATCTGTCCACCCCTGAGGACAAAGACAAATCACCCCTGCTTACCCCACCCTGTGCCTTGCCACAAAAGGAGGGGGCAGGAGTCAGAAGTACTCAACCCGTCAGACGAATACTACTACTCTCGGCCCAGGCTGTATTTGGGGAGGGGGGGGGGGGGGCAGCCTTGGGGTAGGAGGATCAGGACGTAACTGTCCTGCCACACACACACAGGGCTGCCGGCACTGAGTGAGTGCGCGCTACGTGATACACTTCTCGTAGTGTTGGTAGGTCGTGGCACCACACTCTTGTAATGCCGTTGGGGGAGGCGTTCCCTGGGATACTCCATGTGGAATAGGCTGCCCCCTTCCAGACTGCGTGCTTTTCGATGTACCGAGTGACCCTGTCTATGTGGCAGCAGCGTGGCATAGGCAGCAGTGGCATGGTGTGGTGGATGTATGCCGCTGTGAGGGTACTGTCGTGGACTGTGTCCCCGCAGGCCCGTTGGACTGCGCTATGCATGCTGCGGGCAGTGTGTTTCCGGCAGTACCCTGCCAAAACTGCCACTTGCGCCCACGACATGACGGAGAGGAGTTGCCTTGCCCAGGTTGCGCACCATGGCACGCTGGAGGTGAGAACACTAGTGAAAATGGATTTGAGGTAGTTTTTGGGCTGTGAGCCAGGCGTGCAGAGGGGGGGGGGCAACTTGGGGGTCCAAATGTCACTGACAGACGAAGGGTGTAAGTGCGCCAGTCCCTTGCCATCGGTTCCCCTATGCAAGCCGTAGCCCATTGTTGTGGTGCTCTGTTTGAGGCATGACCCCTGGCACACATCGCCACAATCACAGACAACACGCAGGCCCCAGCATTCGTGCAGGATACCACAAATTTGGTGAATGAGTTGTGTTCTGGGGGAATCGGGGTATGTGGATGCGACGAGGATGTTGTCGCGAAATTGGCACACACTCACAATTCCAAGTTCATTGATCCAGTAGACGAAACCACTCTCTGAGATGTGGAGTTTACCTAGCTTCCGGAACAGGTGTCGCCCCTGAAAGACACCCCATGCGCTGTGGAGGTCGGCGCTCTGCGCTGAAAAAGAGCCCCCCATGGGGATGCACCGTAACCGGTGACGCAGCTCCCCCCCTGCCCAGACGTGGATGTTTTCTGTGAGGTCAAAGGTAACCAGATTTACCAGATCTTCATGAGCGAGGTACCAGAACTTTCCAGAGTCCCCTTTCCCTGCCCTGTCCAAGCGCCGATGCTCTTTATGTACACTCCAGATCAACTCATCTGCGTGCCAGCAGCGGCGGTGGGTGAGCCATTGCGAAGCTTGTTTCAGGTGCTGGACCACCTGAGTGGGCTGGATTTTGTTAAATTGATCCTTGCAATCGAGGTCCGTGATGTAGCGCGCTCCTATCGAGTCCAAAAATGTAAACCATGCGCTGACGTCTGTCACTCTGTGAACCAGGAAGTTACCAGCCACTTCCTCTGTGATGTATCGCAAAAACCGTGTCATCGCGCGCGCAGCGATTCGGAGGGACTTCTTGTTGATTAAGGGTCGTGGAATTGCACAGATGCCTCGCCACAGCCATTGGGCTTTAGTGAGGCTTTTGGCCTTACCCAGGAGGTACATGGTGCACAACATGCCTTGCGGGTTTCCGTCCCAACCATTCTGTTCCACTAACTTCAGGATTTTACTCTTGACGTCGGAGGGGGAGGCGGACGACGTAACATACCCCTCTGCCCGAACGAATGACTCCAAGACTCCCCAGACCCACCACTTGCAAAATCCCCAGACCTGCCCGACGCCTTTGTCAACGATGCGAATATACAGGGACTGTGAGAGGGTCAGGACTTGTTCCCGGACAAACTGGAGGTCCCTGCCCGGCTCCGCAAAGTGATGGGCGGGTATTAGCTGGGGTACGTCAGCCACAGTGGACTGGACCTGTTTACCAAAGGCCTCCAGACATTTAATGGCCGCGGCTCGCGCCTCATGCCCTGGGATGGGAAGGGGGTCTTTGGGACGAACAGGCGACCCGCTTGGTAGTGAAAACTGCACTGGAATGACGGCACAATGGCCGTCAGGCATATGAGTGGCAAGGTGTGCAATCCTGTGGCATGCGCATTTAGGCCGTGAAGGGGAGGCATCAAACTGCTTGGCTGGCTTCTAAATTAACCGCTGGACCGTGTATGGGGTGGACCGGACTACGCGGACCGATTTGTGGAAGGCTTGTTTTTCCTAGGCTGTCAAGGGGGAGGAGGAGATCATGCGACGAATCACTGAGTGGGGGAGTGTTTTTTGGTCATCGGTGCAATTTGGTACTACAATCTGGCCCAATGTGTGGAGGGGGATTGACAACTCACCAGCCAGTTCTCTGAGCTGTCCCTGCAAAAATTTGGCCCGGCCAAAGTCGTCAATGGCACGCGCGTCGCGGATTCCTTGCAGGAGGGCGAGGACCTTCTGGTTGAGCCATCCTGTGTTTCGCCCTGTCCCGTCGGCGCAGATGCCAGGTGCAATGTCATTAATGGCATATTTCCGGTAGGTGAACCACCAGTGCCTTTCCCTAATGCTTGCCAGCAAGTCGTCGTCGACGAACTGGAGGGGTAGGATGCCCCAGTGGCTTAGGTCGGTAACACACATTTTACTGTGCAAGCTGCTACAATCCTGGTTGGACAATGCGTCTGTCATGTGCTTCCTGAGGCGACTAACAAGCGCCATAGTAGTGATCCCGATGTAGGCAACATGGAGGTACAGGTGGTAGATGACATACAGCAGATTGTGGGGGGGGGTAACAAGGAGGCGCCAGTGATGCACGTGGCTGAGGCGTCTCGTCATACGTAACACGGGGTGTGAGTCAAATGGCAAAAAACGGGTGCGTTCCTGTAACAGCTGGGCCCAATTGCCAATATGTTTGCGTTGTAAAGCCTCACTTATTTGCAGTGTAAGAGCGCGTGTAATGTTGGGGGAGTGTGGGGGGGCAGAGTATGGGAAATGTGACTTGCCTTCATGAACGAAGAGGTAGTGCAAGCGCTGAATGTGTATCATGCTGAGCTGTGACATGGCGTTCGAGGGGGCGTACAGGGAGTGCCCGTGACATGAGGCAACCAGCAGGTGAGTAGGGCAAACCGCCTGGAATGCCTGCACGTTGTCACTGTGAACCCAGAACCAGATTTGTGTGATGGGGTCCGGCGGATTGTGGAGGAACTGGAGCGACGTATGGCGCACGTCCTCCCATTGGGCGATTCCCACCGGAGAGGAGTTAACAGTGGGGGGTACTTTGTATGCTGAGTTAACACACACCTGACATGCCGTGAACCAGGAGTGAGGCGCAAACCACAGGGAGGTCCCCTGAACCGTGTGACACACTCTACGTGCAATCCACCCTAGTATACTCTGGTAATCTGATGTGGGGATTGACGCAGGTAGCCGCACAGTGTGGTGTGGACGACCGCTGTAGTTATTAGTGAGTCGAGAATCGATTACTTCGTCCTCATCTACCTGACATTTCATGTGTGACAGGATATTAGCCCGGGATCTGGTGTTTGTGTCGTGACATCCAGTGTGTGTATATGCGAGGTTGTAGTACGCGGACTGGTGGATCTCAGAAACATAGGCAGCTGTGTTCTGGATGACGAGGTTGTTGAGACCTAGTTTTTGCTTGACGTAGCTCAGTGATAACATGAATTCAACTATTGCACCGTCATAGTGCGGCTGGTCCTGCGGCTGTGGTGGTGCAACACAGTGGATGAGTGCAGAAGGGTGAGGGGAGGGGGGGGTCGGGGTGGCACTGCTGTGGAGGGGCCCGCGCAATGGGCCCTGAGAGCCCCCGCCCCCTTGAGCTAGTCCTGCCGCATGTTGGTGAAAACAACAGGGGACATGCGTGTAGCTTTCAAGACTGCTGTGATGCCCTCCCTCTTGTCTGGGGTGAGGGGTCCTGTAGCCAGGCTCCTGGCTGTGATGGTCATTTCCACACACACACACACACACACAGAGAGAGAGAGATGTTCAAAATCAGCAAGTGTCCCACTCCAAAAGGACTGCTCAGGACACGCAGAGGCTGGTTTCCACTAGGGCCTGGTGTTCCTCATCATGTATCCAGACACCTGGACTCCCAGCACTGTTGTGGGAGCAGTGCACAGTGTGGACGCGTCAAGCAAGCGGGCAGCCACCTGCTGGTGCGCCTGCACAACCCCAAAGTCATCGGGCTTGTTGAGGTCGATGACCGCCACCGACCCCAGGCTGGACACTGCCAGAACCGTTGGCGTCTGTGGCACAACCGCGATGGAGTTGATCGCCGCGAATCCGCGGAGCTCCGGCCCTGGCACACCATCCACACCCAAGATGTTATATATTGCGATCTCAGGCTCCAGGACGACCCCGCCGCTGTCGTGTTCCCCATCCCCAGCCTGCCATTCCGCCCTGTACACCGAGACATGACCCCAGGCGGACCCTGCGACAATGCGTGTAGCCCCACTGGAGGTTGTGACTTGGATGTCTGTGACCGGCCCCATGTGCGCGGCACTGCCCAGGCACCTCATTGTGGAGGCCGAGTAGAAGGACACACGGCTGTTGGACTGGTCGTGGGACCCGGTCACTAAGATGTCCCCTTGCGTTTTGGGGCCGAGGTCAGGGCACCATTTGAGCGAGCGCACCTTCTGCGGGACTGGTGCAGGTTCGATAGGTTTGTAACTGTACATTGCAGTGCAGACTGCGTCCACGCAGACAGTGGCCGCAGAAAAAGGGCACCTAAAGAGGATATTCCCCCCGGGTGGGATATTCAGGGGGGACCACTGTCCAAGGAAGAAGGGTGGAGGGGGGGGGGGGGGGTTGAACTGGGACACAAGCTCAGACACAGCCTCTGTGAGCAGTCGGGGTTCCCACAGTCATGGCCCATACCTGCCAGAGCAGCCCGATCCTAGGGGGGGTTGGGCGGGCAGGCACAGCTGTGCCAGGCCTGCTGCTCAGGTGCTCGCTCGTCGGTCTGGTCTGTCTGGCTGGGTGGTGGTGTGTGCCCAATGCTATAGTGCTATGGCCCTGATGGAGGGGCAGGGGAGCACAGTTCTGAGGCCATGAGGACTAAGGGTCGGGTAGCCTACAGGCTCCATGCGCTTAGCAGAAAGCATGCTGCAGCCTTACTTTACACAAAGGTGCTACTCGTGGGGGCAACCTGAAGATCAAATCTCCTGTGAAAACGGGCAGGTTGCAAAGAACGGCGAAAAAAATTCCTCCACACAGTCACTTTTTTCACTAGCGGGAGCACTATGTCCACGACGGCCCCCATTGGTGACCACTGCAAAGGCCTGCTCAACCTGTGGCTGCACATTATGTGCAGATGCGGGGGCAATCTGGGCCTCCCTGCTTCACGTTACCTCTCTGCTTCATATCATGCACATCACGGTACCCGATATAGCATCCCATCTTGGGGGGCATTTTCGCACAGCGCGCGCACAGCGCCAGTTATTACGGTGTTTACCCCGGTAACAGCCCTGAAAACCTGCCACCTCTAGAAGCATGCATGAGCAATTCAAAACTCCGAAATTCAAACGTGTCGTGTTCTCAGAATTATCCAATGTCCAAAACAATGCAATGTAGACAATAAAATTGTCTTGCAGGTGTTACTCCTTGATACCCGTAGCCTCGGAATCCAAGTCCACGTTGATATATGAATGGATGAATTGAACGAAAGGAGTCCGAAAAAAAATAGACACTCAGAAAGTGGAGTGATGGACTCCTTCCCCGATCGTCAGGCAGCGGTGAAGGGTACATACACGCAAGAAGGGGGAGGGTTGATGCTACAAGGATACACAATGGCAATAGTACCCTGCGGCAATCCTACACCCAAAAAACTGCCTACCGGTGGTGGAGAATGGCCTACTTTTCGCACAGCGCGCGCACAGCGCACGGTACGCCCCCTTGCTACCATACTTCGCCTGGTGCATTTGACTGCTGGCACTCATTGCTCATGCACCTCCTGTGGCATGGTTGAGGTGTTGCCGAGTGATTATGCAGACCCAAGCTTCCTCTTGTGCCTGCAACATAGGGACATAGGTGTGCAACCTGCAGGAAGTGGAGCTGATATACCTCATGCAACTCTGAGTCCCACATTGTGTGTCACCAAGGACATCTACAAGCTAAATGTGTGGGGTCTCGTCCAGAGCATCCTCGTCCTTATTGGCGTGCAAGATGACACCAATTTCACACCTCTAGTGCCCATCAATTGTACCACCCACAGGGGCCATTTGATGGTTCGTGGGTATGGTGTTGCAAACACGTGGCTTGTTGGCTTCCTATTGTTGAATGGATGACAAATCATACCCAACTGCACCTAAGGTAGCCCATTTGAGGTATGCCAGCATGTGGGTCAGGAGTGATAGTAGCGCTGTTCCTACCGGCGTAGGAACAGCGAAAAAAATTTGAGGAACAGCGTAGGAACAGCGTACAGATTGCTCATAATGCATGGTAGTGATAGGACAGACACGCAGGAAATCTTGGTCCACAGCACACAGACTACACTATAGAGAAGTGCAGCCTGCCCCCCTGGGTCCTTGGAAATCTTGGACCACAGTACACAGACAACACTATGAAGAAGTGCAGAACTCATGTACATTTTCTGACATGTCTGCAACGGAGAAGGGCTTGGAAAGTAGGGGGCAACCAACCTGTGGAGCAAAGGCGCAGGGTAAGAACAGTGTAGGGTAGGAACAGCGCAAAAAACTGTAGGAACAGCGTAGGAACACCATGACATGGGTGGAGGAACAGCGCTACTATCACTCCTGTGGGTGGTGTGGTTTAAATTTTACTGGATCTGGGTAGACACATCTACCCCAACATCCACCTTATTTGTAGACAGCAATTAGAGTCTCGGACAACCCCATATTGGTTTGCCTTGTGTAGGATGGTGGTGTAAAGGAGCAGTGTGTGCTGGGTGGATTCTGTAGTTCAATGCACAATGGGAAAGGGATAGATCTGATTCTGGCCATGCGCCAATCATGTAACATATGACCGGGCTGAGCTCACCTTCACAGCTTCCGACTATGTCTGCTGAATGCAAAAAAAAACGTAAGGAGTGTATTGAGCCATTGCAGCAACAAGAACAAAAGCAGCATGGTTTTTGTTGAAACGGGGTGCTCCGGCGCAACTGCCATATGGAGAGTGTATTGAGAAATTATCTGTAAAACAGGCTTACCCCTCACAAAGAGAGGGGACACTGTTTGGCTGGTTTCCTCGATCCCGCTTTCCTCCTAACACGGGCACAGTACTAGTCAAACAACCATCTGACGGGCAGGAGCGCAGCCCCGCCTGCCCGCCCGTAAAATATACTGCACATTGTTGTAAAGAGGCGCAGTGGAGCCAATCTTGGGTTTCTGGGGAAACCCGGGTTATGAGGCATTGCAGCTAGCCCGTTTTTGACCCTGCTTTTGCTCAATATACTCCTTACCTCTTTTTTTCTTTGCATTCAGTAGACATAATCCAGAAGTTGTGAAGGTGCGCTCAGTTCGGTCATAAGTTACATGATTGGCACATGACCAGAATCATATATTATCTCTAAAACAGGCCTACCCCTCACAAAGAGAGGGGACATTGTTTCCTTCTTCCATTATGCGGCATTGCAGCTAGCTCGAGAGCATCGGTTAGGAGTACACACGCTATCTACCCCATACAGAGGTATCCCACATATGAGTTCAAGTACTGTTTGCACACTTGCGTGTTATTGTTCGTACTTTTGAGCTCAATTAATTTTTGCATATGTGACAATTGTTTTCGAATTTCCTTGTTTCTGCTTTCAGTCGCAAGGCGTGGCTGGCACCAGGCAGCTTACCTTGCTGCGCTCTCTCGATTCATGCCAGCCCTTTAATTACCTTTTCTCCTGTGATGTACAACCCTATATCAAATGGGGGGTCCTGATCAGAAAGTGGATGTCCAGTTCACATTCCGGTCTGGGATTGTGGAACTCAATCATCCCAAGTTCAATTCCTAGTATTCACAAAGTTACTTTCATATACAAATGAGCCTAGATGGTGCACAGAAATGTGTTGATCTTCTTTTGGAATCACCATCGACACCACCTGATGAACAGTGCTCTGCCTTGGCAATAAATGGATCACACAAACAGTTTGGTGGCTCTCATCCATGGCCCCCTTCCCCTGCTGCCGCAACCCCCTCTCTCCTCCCGTTGGGCTCGTGGTTGACCCGACCCCCCCTCCCTTTAGACCTCGCTGAGCAGGCCACAAGAGGGGTGTTCAGGGAGAAGACTAATGGCGCCCTGATTTGATTGCCAAACAAAGCTAGCCCTCCGATAGAGCTGACCAAACTAGGGAGGGGTAAAGGGAGGGAAAGCTAGTAGCCTGTGGACCACTATCAATAAATGGCCATAAGGGATTGGGTTGAATCGCCAAAAATTGCACACTTGGGCACGAGGATTGCCTTTGAGGAGCCAACAAAATGCACAATGTGGTTCGGTCTGAGTGCTGCCGTGAATGAATGTTGGCTGAAGTGCTTGACCTACCCACTACCCTTGGCCCGGAAGGTGGGGGGGGGGGGGGGACTACGTCCCTGGGTTGCCTGAACCCGGGGTCTCGAGGCCCTAACTATGTGTTCCTCATTGTGCCTCCACATTCCTACCCCCTAGCAAGTGACTAGCTTTGTTGACAGTGACTTTTGACTTGTGAGTAACTTTTCTCTTGAGAATCATTTATAAAAAAAGAAGTTGCAGTGGCGTGGGAGGAGAGAGACAAGAGTTACAAATGCCATTTTTAGTGATCTTGGTAGGATTCTAAGTAGCGGTGATGTCTCTCAACAAACAAGTACTTGTTGTCGCCCTTCATCCCCCAATTGGGTGTGCAAATGGCCAAGAATGCCCCATCAAGAGTCACCTTGGTCAAAACTCTATCAAGCTTGAAAAATTGATGATCCATGTCCCCTAGCCCAAAGCTAGTGGAAGCAGTATGCATTGTTGCCTGCTGCTCACCCTCTAGGAAAAAGCACACCCATGCAAAAAATCACTGACAAGAGGACAAAACACACTCCAGTCAGCTATTCTGCCAAATACAATGTAGCACACAGCTTCAAAATTCTGAACATCTAGAGAAAACCACAAAAATCTGCCGTGTTACCATGTGTGGCTTAGCAGTGGCGGTTGTACAATACTCATATTTGAAATATCTATGTGGCTTGTACGGGCATTTCTGCCCCCCACCCCCACCCCATGCCCGCCACTGGCTGCGCTTTGGGGCGGGCTTAGGACCTTACCACCTACTTTGGGGTCTAGAAACACAAAAAAACATGTTTTAGAAAATTTTTGATGGTTTTGGGAGGTTTTGAGAGCCATCAAGGGGTAAAAAGGCTCCAATGGGGGGCTGACTTTTTGGTTGTGTTTTCCTTCTTGCTTTGCAGTGACTTGTGGTTCCGCAATGACCTTAGGCTTGCGAGTAGATGTTTGCCCAAGAGTGACTTTCACCTTGGGGTCACTTTCTCTTGACCATCACTCCTCTCCTCTTGATTGCTTGAGAGTGACTCATTTTAGGATTGAGTGTTGTTTCCGTTGAGTGTGATTTTGCTTGGAAGTGACATTCATCTTGTAAATGATTTTTGTCTTCGGGGTAGTATTTATGCTCTAGAGACTGATTTTTGCTTGGAACCAAAGTTTTTAGTTGTGGACTGGTTTTTCTCTTGGCAGTGATTTTTCGTTTGTCGGTACCTGTTATTTCGGAAGCTAATTGTCTCCTTCGGGGTGAAATTTTATTCGGTGAGTGATTATTGGGAGTAATTTTTTTGTGGGCCATTGCGCTTGGGAGTGACTTCTTTTCTTTTTTTTGTTCCGACACTGCTGAGTTCACCCATCAAGGCAGACAGTGTGCTTAGGCAGCAGTGGCCTAGAGGTATGTACAGCAAAGTCAGCTTAGCCACTGGGTTGGATGCGGGTGAGGCAGTTCTCCACAGAGGGAGAGCCCAATGGGGGCGCAGGACCTGTATTTACTGTACACTCCATGCAGGTGGTGGGGCCTGCCACGACCACAGAGGGTCAACACCTAGAAAAACTGCGAAGTTACGACTGCATCAAAACCAAAGAGCAACTAACCATCAGGAACTAACAATTGCGCTTGGGAGTGACTTCTTGCTTGGGAGTAAATTGTTAGCCTAGAATACTCCACCCCAATCCTATGTACACCTGTACCATATCTTTATTGGAGTATGGCTCTCACTTCCCTTCATTGTTACGGTTGATAAATGCACACTAGGGGTAAATGATGCTTGTGTGAGGGGATTTCACCAAAACTTTGCCTATTTTTAGTACCCCCTCCCCCCCCTGTCCAACGAACAATTATGCCCCCCCCCCCAAAAAAAACGGTCCGAACAGGAGTGTTCGTCGGACACACCATTCGGCGCGGGTGACAATATTGTTAAACGGCAGCAACGCATCCCTAGGCAAGAGACACCCGGCCCATTCAAAGCACAATGCAATGCAAGCTTCCAATTAGCACTTTTCAGAGTATAAGCCCTTGTTGCGGCCCCACTTCATGCGGAAAAGCTGAACATGCTCCCCAAGCTTGGGGCCCTTCGCGGCACGGGCAGAAGCGGCAGCCCGATCCAGCTCAGGCACCTTTGGAACAGACAGGTTTGATGGGACAGCACTGTCCTCCATCAAATCACGGGTGAGGTACGAGGTGTTCTCAAAAGGATGGTGCAAACCCCACACCCCACGCCCCCCACGCCCTGCCTTGGCCCAAACCACATCACACTGCCCATCACTGTCACTACCGGAGTCCTCAACACCACTACTATCGTCGGAGTCACCTACATCATCCGTGTGGCACCGCTTGTACAGCACCTCCAAGCTAGGTGCATTTAGAGAATCAGTCATGGTGAGCAATAGAGGTCCTGTAGTTGAGGGACACCATTGCCTCACATCTTACAAATTTACCCACAATTACTCACAACAACCCCTCATTTCCACAATATTTCAGCCTAAAACCTTAGTTCTGAAGCCCGGTACGTAATTAAGTACGTAATTAAAAAAGTACGGTCTGAACGGAAGTGTTCGTTGGACACGGGGGGGGGGGGCATGAAGCGACGGATACTTGGCTACCAAGCGCCCCCAGGGGGGCGACTACCAACGGTTCTGATGCGACCACCCCCCCAGCTATCTGTCAAAACTCGGGGGGGGGGGGGCAGTTGGGGGGGGTCCAGCCGGGGGTCGGGGGTTCCTGTTGGGGGTCGGGGGGGGGTGTTCCTACCGGGGGTCGGGGGGGCGTCTGGCCGGGGGTCAGGGGGCGTCCAGCCAGGGGTGAGGGGGGGGGGGGTTAGGGTTAAGGTTAAGGTCACCGAGCTGGTGGAACCAGTCTTGGTTTTATAACCCTTTTTAGTGTCTAGGGTGGACCTACCAGGTTTAGCAAGCTGATTTCACTTTGTCAAGAGCCATCCATGTGTGAATCATTCTTGATGTCCCTCACCAGTCATAGCTGATGTTCCCTTCCCCACCAGCTCGGTCCCAATATTCAGTCTTGATTAGGGTTAGGGTTAGCCCTAGGGTTAGGGTCACCGAGCTGGTGGAACCAGTCTTGGTTTTATAACCCTTTTTAGTGTCTAGGGTGGACCTACCAGGTTTAGCAGCAGCAGCAGCAAGCAGCAGCAAGCAGCAGCAAGCAGCAAGCAGCAGCACGCGCGAAATGGGTAAAAGTCAGATTTCCGTCGTGGTGCTTCAGATTCGGGTGAGATTTTGGTGGATGATACCTATGGGTGTGAAGTACAATCACACAAAGTTTGAGCAAGAAACTCAACGGTGGCGGCCAGGAACGGGATTCGCAAGTGGCGGACCTCAGTTTCAGAAGCTGCAGTTTAGGGCCAAAAACAGCCAGTTTTGGGCCAAAAATGCCCTGGAACACATTCAAAACGGCCAAACGAAAGGAAACGGTGGGTACACTCCACGTGCCGCTTGACTTCCCCGTGTCAACGAGCTCTTTGCGGCCCTCTAACTCCATGATATGCCGCGGAAGCGGCCCAAAAAGGCCCCCAGAAGCTCCAACTGCCGACAGCCACAAACCAAGAATAGGCCATATCTTTGGCTACATGGCTCAAAATGCGATTCCGAGGGCACCTACTCCACCCGCAACCCCCCACGTTTTGTGGTTTCCATCCCTCAGATTTGCCCAAACGGACGCCTAGACCCCAATAACTAGGCCCACTAGGCTGTGGCAAGCTGCAAGCTCAAGCCCAAACAGGTGGGTACCCAAATGGGTCAACAGGGTCCGAAAGGGGTAAAAATATGACTTTCCGCAAAAATGATCCTAGACCATGTGCGACGCTAAAACAAGTGTTTTTGGACTGTTTTGAGCTTGTGGTGGCCCATTTGGGTCCTCCCAAAAATCCCAAAATGCCTTGAAAATGGGCTGTTTTGGGACCAAAAATGGGTCAGAAATGGGTCAAAAACACATTTTTCCAAAACTCATCGTAGACCATTTGGGGTGCACAAAAGGGTGAAATGAGCCCATTTTGAGCCCATTTTGGGGCATTTTGGCCCCTGAGAAGTCCAAAAAGCCTTGAAAGTGGGCCTCGTGGTGATGGGGTTCAGGTGCATTTCACTTTGTCAAGAGCCATCAATGTGTGAATCATTCTTGATGTCCCTCACCATTCATATCTAATGTTCCCTCCCCCACCAGCTCGGTCGCAATATTCAGTCTTGATTAGGGTTAGGGTTAGGGTCACCGAGCTGGTGGAACCAGTCTTGGTTTTATAACCCTTTTTAGTGTCTAGGGTGGACCTACCAGGTTTAGCAGCAAGCAAGCAAGCAAGCAAGCAAGCAAGCAGCACGCGCGAAATGGGGAAAAATCAGAATTCCGTCGTGGTGCTTCAAATTCGGCTGAAATTTTGGTGGATGATACCTATGGGTGTGAAGTACAATCACAACAAGTTTGAGCAGGAAACTCAACGGTGGCGGCCGGGAACGGGATTCGCAAGTGGCGGACCTCAGTTTGAAAAACTGCAGTTTAGGGCCAAAAACAGCCAGTTTTGGGCCAAAAAAGCCCTGGAACACATTCAAAACGGCAAAACAAAGGGAAACGGTGGGTACACTCCATGTGCGGCTTGACTTCCCCGTGTCAACGAGCTCTTTGCGGCCCTCTAACTCCATGATATGTCCCGGAAACGGCCCAAAAAGGCCCCCAGAAGCTCCAAATGCCGACAGCCACAAACCAAGAATAGGCCATATCTTTGGCTACATGGCTCAAAATGCTATTCCGAGGGCACCTACTCCACCCGCAATCCCCCACTTTTTGTGGTTTCCACCCCTCAGAATTGCCCAAACGGACGCCTAGACCCCAATACCTAGGCCCACTAGGCTGCGGCAAGCTGCAAGCTCAAGCCCAAACAGGTGGGTGCCCAAATGGGTCAACAGGGTCCAGTAAGGGCAAAAAGATGACTTTTCTCAAAAATGATCCTAGACCATGTGCGACGCTAAAACAAGTGTTTTTGGACTGTTTTGAGCTTGTGGTGGCCAATTTTGGTCCTCCAAAAATCCCAAAATACCTTGAAAATGGGCTGTTTTGGGACCAAAATGGGCCCAAAATGGGTCAAAAACACATTTTTCCAAACCTCATCCCATACCACTTGGGGTGCGCAAACGGGTGAAATGGGCCCATTTTGAGCCCATTCTGGGGAATTTTGGCCCCTCAGAAGTCCAAAAAGCCTTGAAAGTGGGCCTCGTAGTGATGGGGTTAACGTGCAAGCTGATTTCACTTTGTCAAGAGCCATCCATGTGTGAATCATTCTTGATGTCCCTCACCAGTCATAGCTGATATTCCCTCCCCCACCAGCTCGGTCCCAATATTCAGTCTTGATTAGGGTTAGGGTTAGGGTTCGGGTTAGGGCTAGGGTTGCTGTCAGGGCCTGCAGCCCTCCTGTAGCCCTCCTTCAGGTCAAAATTTTTTCTTGTTGTTTTAACACAAATATGAATTCTCTACAAAATTTTGAGTATTTTGAGTATAAACACATAGTATGAAAAAAAAAATTGGCGCCTTTGGCGCCGGACAGTTTTCTCTAGGGACACTTGTTGAGGGCCGACCCGGCACCACTATCTTTCAAAACCCGGCGGGGGGGGGAGGGGGGGGGGGGGGGCTGGGGGGGGTCGCATACAAGGACCCGGCCCGGCTGCCCCCCCGGGCAAGCGCCCCCGCGACACAGGCGAACGCTCATTGCGTACACATGTTATGCTGCTCTGCAGCACTTCCAAATCAGTGCTGAATGTTGCCTTGAGTTCGCCCGCTGGCTATCGAATGTTTCTTAGGCTAGCTTGGGTCAGCTTGCCCCCCCCCTTCGGAACCCGGTAAGTTGCCTTTTGGAGTAAGCACACCGTCATCCGTGGTCGCACTGTCCGAGCCGTCTATCAGTGTCTCGTTGTCTGAGACACTGACAAGACACGCCACACGGGGGGGGGGGGGGGTCTAGGAAGTACTCTAAGCAACAATGGTGAAACAGTGTATTTTTAGCCCATTGTTCCCCTTGATCCTCCTCCACGCCGCCAAAAAAACCCACCCCAACCACCGAAACTCCTTCCACAGTGTGGTTGTCCATGTCACTAAACCCCCAAAAAGGGAGAGAGGTCGCTAACCCGCCCCCAAAATGCACGTGGTGGTGGTGGTGAAGGGGGGGGGGGGGGCTGGCCATGTACGTTCTTCGGTTTCTGATTCAAAGAATATTGCTATGATCCATCCTGTTAAAATGCCACCAAAATTATATGCGAAGAGTTCCCATGAAGGTCCAAACTTCACCAGCTGATTTTGCGCACATTGCCGCCGTCAACTTTGCACCACCACATGGGGATATTTCTTGGCTAATGCTTGAGCTGCACACAAATTACCATTGGATGAGGAAGATGAATTTGAGCTAGGGTCTTTGGGGGAATGTTTGCCCGGCGCGCGCCCGGCGCGCTACTTTTCTATTAACTATCCCGACTTCAGCCCCAGATTTACCCTCTCATGGAGAAGCCCCTCAAATAGACCACGTTGCACTGCACACCTTCCCTACAAAGCACGTTGCATAATAAAGCAATATCCGTGAATTCAGCAACTCCAACTGTCATCTGTATTGTACTTAACAAACAACATTGGTCTCACAAGTGTCAATACATTCAGTACAATAGTGCTCCTTACACTCATCACAAACTGCGACGGTGGAGCGCTTCTGGCAACACAACACACACACTTCTGCCTCATCCTCTGCCTCCTCATCTTGCGTGCCACAACCGAGCAAACAGCTGCTCAATGCGCGCCCTATACCACCCGTGCACGTCATTGTAACATTGTTGGCCGGCTGTCAAAGTGCCATTCTTTCTTCCAATGAATAGCACAATGACATGAATCCGGCCTTTATAAGCACCATCATGGCCCCCAACTTCGATATCAAAGAAATCACCTCGGGTACGAGAAGGTCCATACCCATCCCAAATCAAAACATCTGCTGATGTCCCGGGGGGCCAAGGGGCAAATCCATATAATGTTGCCCAACATATCAACGGCAACAGTCCACCGGTGGGGCACGGGTCACAAAAGATGCCCGGCGCGTGCCCGGCGCGCTAACGTTCCCCCTTTCCCACATATGCTGGCCACATGAGCTGCACCACAATTCCCACTGGGCCCCATATTGCTACTCCACCATTGCGGTCAAGGGCCCAAATGTTGGTAAACCAATGAGGCTCAATGCTAAGCCAACACTCAACACTAAGTGCAGCACTGCCCAACAAGCAATTAGCGTACAATGTCCCCTAAGTGCCACTTAATCTCAATAGGACCGAAACAAACAACAACCTAAGCCCGCCGCTCAAAAAAAAAACAGCAACCCGGTTGTGAGAAAGAAGTTGGGGCAATTTTGGGGCACGTATGTAAGTTTCATTTTTCCACAACGGACTTGCCTTTTCTTAGAATGAGGGGACTCAGAAATTTGAGGGGAGTATCTGCGCCGCACGCACAACACACGGTACTTTTACGACGGGTACACCTGGAATGGGTTGGCTTTTAGCCCCTCCCAAAATGCCCCCTAAAGAGAGCACACCCTTGGGCACAAGATTTGTGGAAGCATCCCTCCTTCCCACAAACATTGCACAAGCAAAACAAATGCTTTCTTCATAAAAGCGTAAAGCACACGCTTCACCATCATCCCCTTCATCATCGACATCAATCTCCTCTTGTGCACCCTCCCTCCCATGGGTGGGCACATGGGGCCAAGGGCCATAAATAGGGTACCGAACCTGGAGCTCAATACAATATTGGGTTAGGTTCAACAGGAAATGAATACCCGCAACTCAAGCAACCACTCAATTTGTCCCCGAAGGTGTAGGTGCGGGTGCTTGGTTGGGCTAGACCGCCTATTCTTTGCGCCGCGTGCGAGCTGCGTCAAGTGCTCCTCCTTTGGACTAAACACCGCCTAGTTGGCCTCAGGTCTCAAATGGCTGCAGTGCGCGGGAGGTTTGGCGTGGGAGATGTGCAAAGGGCCTCAACGGGGGGGTTAAGAAAATGACCCCACAATTGTTGGGCCCCCAACAATATGAATCACTGCAAAGGATTTCAATACACCCATCACATCCATCGGAAACACCACGCAATCCCCATTTTGTTTGGGTCCATTTGTGTACCTTAGCCCAAGGGTCAAATTGAGTATTTAATCTTGCCCAACAAACAACCCCCCCCCCCCCCCCCCGCGTTCTTGGGGTCCCCAAAAAAAGGCGACAAAGGCAGAAATGGATACATCACCCCTGCCTTCTCGGGGGCCCACAAGTGGGCGGAATTGCTACGTAACCCTTGAGTTCTCGCCGGTCCCCAAAAAAGGGACAACATCACGAGTGGCTACCTCACCCCTGCCTTTTGCATTACCCCCCCCCCAAATGAGATTTTAGTGCGGACCCCCCGCCCTCTCCCACACTGCCCATTGCCCACATTTTAGGGTGTCGTGGGCAAGGGGTGTTACATCAAAACCACGCAGGCCCACAAAGATGGAAAACACCTGACACCCCGTTTCTGTTCCATAGCCCGAAGCGGGAATGTAATTGAAAGCTAGCCCCTGACCCTGTTCCGAGTTTGCACAAATGGGGTCACTGACAAATCACTGTTACACTAACCGTCTGATGTGTGTTTACAGCAGTATCAATCCACGCCTCCCTCAGGCGCAGCGTGGATCATATTTAGTGTAATTGAAAGCTAACCCCTGACGCTGTTCCGAGTTTGCACAAATGGGGTCACTGACAAATCACTGTTACACTAACCGTCTGATGTGTGTTTACTGCAGTATCAATCCACGCCTCCCTCAGGCGCAGCGTGGATCATATTTAGTGTAATTGAAAGCTAACCCCTGACGCTGTTCCGAGTTTGCACAAATGGGGTCACTGACAAATCACTGTTACACTAACCGTCTGATGTGTGTTTACAGCAGTATCAATCCACGCCTCCCTCAGGCGCTGCGTGGATCATATTTAGAAGTTTGGCACACAATGTCAGCAAGCTACTTTGTTGCCTTTGTTGCCCCATGAAACACGTGCCAAGCCATGCGGTTCCCAAACCCTCCTCTCCCTCCTCTCCCTGTTCCTGCCGCGCCCACTCCTTCCAAAACACCAGTGTATGGCAGCCCAACGGCGCACTCCAAGACTGCTCTCTGAAAGCCCCCAAAGGGCTTTGATATCCAAAAGCTGTGGGCCACATTGTCGCCATCCTCTGATTGGCTTTGGGCCTTGACCAATTTGCTGAAGGGGAGGGCCAAATGTTATCATGTCTAACTGTTTCGGGGGGCCAAACACTGAGCCCAGCCTGAGGCGTCTTTCCAGTAGCGTGTGCGCATTGCTGTGAGTGTAAAGCATGTGTGTGTAGTTCCAAATATCACAATGTCTCTCTACACTGTAAAGACTATAAAGAGAGGAGCAACAGAGGAAGCTCTGCAGGGGCAACAAGACCCCTACAGCATCGTTATTTGTGCATATAACTAGGACTCTAGAATAAATATATTGCCAAGCGATAGCACAGATGCAACTCCTTTGGACAAAGATGCCTGGGTGCACCTGAAGCACAGGGGCGGGGGGCAGCTCATGAACCCTCAGACTGCCTCTGAGATCCTGTGGACTCGCTGAGGATGCACAAACAGCAAGCAGACTTGGGGATTTACGGTCGTGTCAACAACTTGGGGATGCACCAATCATACTGAGAGGAGGAACTAAGACACCACTGACAAGATCGGCCATGGGGCCACTGGATGGTGGAGGGGATCATGCATAAGTGGGTCAGGAGGGTGACTCTATACTTGTGGGTCAGGAATGAGATTCTATTGTTCAGGTTCGGAAGAGCGAACCTGAAACCCCAGTTCCAGTCGAAATTTGCTTATTGTGCCATGGCACAAGAAATTTCCTGATTGAGTGCATTTGGATAATGTCAATAAGGTGGGCATTTGGTGAATGAGGAAATGGCAGTCCTCGGCGGGGCACTGGAACCAATGTTTCGCCGCCCCGCCCTTGGTGGCACTCAGGGGGCTATAAGTATAAGCCCCATTCAGGCAACAAAATTTCAGGTCATCTTCACAGTGCAGCCGCCGCAGGTCGCTTTGAAGCTTGAAGTTTTGGTGCCGCATTGAGCCTGAGCAATTGCAACTGCCAATTTGTGGTGCTTTGTATGCGCCCTGCAGCCCTGCCTCTTGCGTTGTTCACAGCCTCCAAATTGTTACGCACACCAACCTCTGGGTCTGGTCCAATAAGGGGTACAATGTACTTTCATGATTTTGTGGCTTGGGCAGGCACAGAGAAAAAAAAAGATGCCGCAAAAGCTAGAAAGCAATCCCGTGGTTTTTGGGAACTGCCAACCCCGATGAATAAGAGATAAGAGATAAGAGATAATGGTCTGCAAAGCAACCCCTCTCTCTCCCTCTGTGCAAACGACCCCCCTCCCTGCAACGTCATTGTTCATTGGGCCCTATGTGTAACAGAAGCTAAATAGGTAAGCCTACCCCACTGCAAATCAATATAGTACATACACCTACTGTATCTCAGACAAGATGTGCATATTGCACAGCACATATCGAAATGCAATCCGCCGGAAGACTGAGGGACAGCAAAATGATGTTTCCACAAATACACTTGGCTACCAATGGCTTCTTCGAGAAATAGAACACTGGCCTATTGCTTGTTGTCAATTGAGGTCTTCAGGGTCAATGATAAAGTCACATCATTCCATCAAAATTGCACAACAAGCATTATCTTGCCTTACATCTACAAAAATGGGATGGGAATAAATGCTTCACCAAATGAACATGCAACACCCACCTCCCGTATCTTAGACAATTGTATCTTGGGCAGGAGGGGTGGGGATCAGCGAGTAAGGCAGCAGTCCAAAGGGTCCAAGAATTGGTTGGCAGGACAGAAAATAGAAAATAGCCCGTGAGCGAGGCAAAGGTCATGTAGCTCGGCAAAAAATGTTGGTTGAGCCCCGTAAAAATCAGTCGGCTAGGCAAACAATCAATTTGTAGAGTTAAAAAAAAAAGTCTGCTGTCTGAAAAAGGGAAAACAATGGTCCGTTGGTGCGTGATAAAGAAAAACTCTACCGAAAATCCGTTGGCAAGCAGTTGACTGGCGAAACGATGATTGACCAATCAAAACTCGGTTGGTCAGATACCTAGGACCGGTCCGTTGCATTCGGAACAGACCAACACCAAAGCCTCCTATCCATAGCAGAGTATCAGACGCCACAACGCCACAATCAGACGCCACAATGCCACAAGGGTGGGAACAGCCTTGAGTCAGGCTTGCTGGCCAAGTCACACAGTCCAGTTTGCATAACACTGGCACCCTTAGCGATCTTGGGGTGGGTTTCAAGCGGCCCCCATCAAGGCCACCAATTCCGATGACAAGAAGGTGACGCACTGCAAAGGCAGATGGGGCTTCAAGGAGTCCAGCGCATGACATGGCAGCTAAAGCACGGCCCAATGGAGGTAACGAACATTGATGGATGGCGTATCTTCGTAAGAGTACATTCCACATCTCACCAGATGTCAAGACACCTTACCTCCCCCACGCCATCCCAATGCGAAATGTGCTTGCTCACAAGTGTTTTGGGTAGCATTAATCTAATGTGACTCCTGCAGAGGCAAGCATCTGCATAGTTTTCCATCTGCGCTTGTGTTGTGTTATTCTGTGTGATATTGTGAGCTCTGATGAAGAGCAGCATGGAGGCACATGCCATTTGGTGCTTGTATGTGTGGTCTCTGTGTGGCGCAACCCAATGTGGTGACAAAAGAAGAATGGAGATGCAGGGCTTGGGCTGAGAGGCTTGGGACGTATGACTTGGGATTTGAGGCTGGAAACATGGGGCTTGAGATATGGTGCTTGGACCGTGCAGCTTGGAAGCTAGTAGGGCTAGGAAGGTAGGACTTGGGATGTGGAGCTTGGGACGTAGGCTTGAGATGTTGAGCTTAGAATGTGGGATTTGAAGCAAATTGTCTTGGCTGAGGGGCTAGGGATGTACGGCTTAGCATGTGAAGCTTGAGGCATAGGGATTCGAGGGTGGTGGTTGGGATGCACGGCTTGGGATGTGAAGATTCTGATGTGGACCTTGTTGTGGGGCTTGGAATGTAGGGCTTGGGATGTAGGGCTTGGGATGTAGGGCTTGGGAGGTAGAGCTTTCACACCCTCAGTTCCACACGTGAAGGCTTACATCACGAGCCTCTCAGTTGACCCCTTACCCCAAGCGCCAGATCCCAAGCCCCAGATCCGAAGCCACACATCAAGGCTCCACACCCAAAGCTCCACACCAAAAGCCCCATGTCCAACCCCCACTTCCCAAGCACATTCCAATCCCCACATACCAAGCCTCACATGCCAAGCGCCTCGGCCCAGACCCTGAAGTGCCAACCCCTTAAGGAGAAACACGTGTACTGTGCACCACACGATGTCTTTCACATGCTGTTTTTCTACTTTTCTGTGGGTTTTGGGCAGGCGGGCTTTCAATTGGGGGAGGAGGGGGCTTCAATAGGACCCTCTAACTAGACCCCTTCCCCCAAAAAGAGGTCAATTGATGGAACCCCCCAAAACCAACCTTGGGACCTTCGTGGTTCAAATGGCAGTGGTATTTGTGTTTAAGGACACTTCGTCCCCAGTGCATTCCAGTTACACATGTGTGTAGCGCCCCACCCACGCCGCCCACGAGAGCCACATGACCTAGTGCGAGTCATAGTCCGAGTTAGAGTCAGAGTCAAAGTCGAAGGGATAATTGGAGGTAGAGTCCGAGGAAGAGTTGGAGTTCGAGTTGGAGCTTTAGTCCGAGTTAGAGTTGGAGGTAGAACTGGAGGTACCAAATGCTTCCGTTGCGGCACTTGAAGGCACATAGTTAGGTTCAGCCAAACGGGTCCGTGGACCACTCCGTGCACAGACTCGCCCTGGACACAACCAGCCACCAACTCCCAGCTCACCCTTCACTCCATGGGTAACCATACCACAACACCTTTTGAGGTGTTGCAAATTGCTGCAAGCCACAGCGAGCAAACCAAGCTTGCACAACACGCACACTTGCAGCATCACCAATGCCAACACATGGCGCTAGAACGCACAGCATAGAAGGTAAAAAAAAGCAAGAAAAAGCTCGGCATTTTGCAGGGGATTTTTGGAAACGCTTAGCACTTATGGTCACCAAATGGGACTCGTATCGCACGGTACATTTCAGAAATCGGCACCAAAATTTCTTCCGAGCTACCCAGGGACGGTTGGCTGGAAGGTCCATAGAACATTCCAAGCGATATTGGTTGCGTTTTGGATTCCGAGCTGGCTGCCAAAACTTCCGAGCATTTTTCCAGGGAACTTCGAAAATTTCCAGGCGATTTTCCATTGAAATTTGCTACATTGAAGAAGGGCAATGTTGTCCACCCATGTACCTGACCTCACCAAAGCAACATGCAAAAAAGAAAAGAATACTTGTCCTGAATTGGAACAGTGAATCCATATCCAAAGTTACACTGTTGGCAATGCTCATGCTGAAAAAAAAAATGAAATACCCGTGTTAACCACCAGGGAAGCACGAGTGGTTGCTTTTGGAGCCAAAATGAAAGCTATTTTCACACCCCACAGCCCCGAAAACTGCTCGACTATCCGCCCCTTTCAAAACACAACAACGTGGGGTCCACATGAGAAGAAAAACGAGGCGGATAGTCGAGCTCCTTCTAAAATCATTATTTTGTCCAAGAAACGCATCCCCCAATCAGTTTTGGTCCAGACCCCTCAGACCCACCCCACTTGAAACCCACTTTTTTGCCTTTTTGAGGGAGGGCTGGGCAGTCCAGCTCTCCTCGAAAACAAAATAGAGCCGCCATAGGCATTGTTGACCCTCAGGGTTTCCATCCCGGCGCCAACCTTGTTTTGTTTCCCCGGGGTACCAGTACCTCATATACCGGACTCTTCCGACGACAGGGCTTGACAATTCGCTCGTGCATAGCCAGTGCAGAGCGCTAAGGGGCAGTCTTAACTTCACATCGTCAGTTCCGCAAAGAAAGATTGTTGTTTCGCAGAAACAAACCAGAGCCGCCAATGGCATTGTTGACCCCTCGGGTTTCCATCCCGGCGCCAACCCTGGTTTGCTTCTAGGCTGAAAATTGCCGCGCTAAAACGGCAGAAAACGACAGTAAACGAAATATTTCCTACTACACCTACCTATCTTTACTAGTACGGGTCTCTCACTATACCCCGTCGACGTTCTGTACCCTGTCACCTAGGTCTCCTAGCTCTTTGTCCGTGCACCTGATGAGCGGTGCTATGAGTCTTGTTGTCCTTTTCTTTCGTGGCCGCACGACACCACGGCGCCCCGCTCACCCAACCGCCACGAGAGACGGAGTAAGGGTGGATCCCCTTCGGAATCGGCCATTGGCCCTTGCTTGGGGTCTGGGGGGTGTGCTTTTGCGACCACCAACAGGGAGAGCCCACGCTCAACCCCTGCAAGCTTAGGGTTAGGGTGCAAGCGCCGTGGCCGGACCATGCTTGCGAAGCCACACGGGAACCACAAGGCCCACGGGGGCTGTTGCCTAAGTGGGGGGTTGAGCCGAACGTCCTTGGTTTGGTGGAGTGGGCTGTTTTCCCCTCCCAGCAGAACCCCTCGCCCGGCAGGTTTCTACTTTTTACCATACCGGCAACTCGCCACTACCACGTGGCACCGGCGAGTTGCATCAATCCATCAAACAAAATAAGGCTCTCCTAATTAAACCCAATGGTAACGTGGTCCCAAAGGTCTACTTAGGTCCCAATGGTCCAACCACATCGAGCCTAATTACAACCACTGGTCTCCGGTCGTATACCCGCCGCCCAGTGGCTGGGCCCCAGGTCTGTCAGCGAGGGTTGGGAGGGGAGAGCATTCCAATCACATCCTACTTACCACAAACCAATATCTTGCTTGACAATCCCCTGCCACCCTGTGGCTAGGCCCCAGGTCGCTTGCCCGGGTTTTGGGAAGGGAGAGTATTTTTGTTAACGCAACCTTATTTGTGTTTGTTTTCATACTTCTTCTGCATTTCACGTTTGCTGCAATAAATCACGTATACTGATCTCGGAAACGGTTCTTTTTCGCCGAATGAAACCTACAAGAGAGAAACAGGCATACCTTTCCTAACCTTCCCTATTTGCAACCACCTTCGCATAAGAGGGCCCGGTTAAGGATGGCAGGGGCATGGGCATGGGCATGGGCATGGGCAGGGGCATGGGGGGGGGGGGTGGATTGAGGGGGGGGGGGGGGGGGTTGGGTTGTAGACACCAGGGTCTAGACCACAACCCACTTCTACACCTCAAGGGTGTGGTGGCAGTTGGTTGGTGACAATGGGACAAGTGTGATATTGGGGGGGGGACACAGGGGGGGGGGCGAAGTTTGACAGTAGGGGGGGGGGGGTTAGAAAGGGTGTCGGGGTGGGGGGGGGGGGGGGGTGATGGTCCATAAAAGTCTGAAGTCTGAAGTCTGAAGTCTGATAGCCCATTTGGTTACTATACACAAAGCTGACGGACATCCACAGAGTGTGCATTTGAGAGTGGACACAGGACACAAATCTTGTTCACAAATATTTGTAGGTGTAGGGAAAGCAAAGAAGGAATGCCCGTGAATGCCTCCTTCTCGAGCCGGGGATTAGCTCAAGGCACGGAACTTCCCTCGTCTTCCCAGATGCGGCAAACCGACTACATAGCCCCACAACCTTTGAAACATCTTTGTTCATGGACCACCTTGCAGGCAAAGCATGCACCAAGCATCCAACCAAAGTTCCAATAGGTTCAGGTTCCACATATGCCAACAAAATTTCTCCCGAGCATTCCATGGAATCTCGGCCGGAAGGTCCCCACAACATTCCAAGCGATATTGGTTGCGTTTTGGGGCTCGAGCTGGCTGCCAAAACTTCCGAGCGGTTTTCCGGGGGTCGTACCCAGCCGTATCTAAAATGGGGGAAGCGACCCCACCGAAGCATATCGCACGCACCTCGCCGGGTATGCCCCAAAATTGCCCCAGTGATGGAAGAATGTTGCTCTCTCTTGCAATGTTCTATGCTAGGCACCGGTGGTACATGTGAATGCAGCCACCGCAATAGCAGGGATCGCCTCCGCCTTTGGGTACTTGTTTTTCTCCCACAATTGTTTGCACGGCACAAAAGGGGGTGTAACCTTCACAACTTGCAAAACCTCTGCACGCTTTTCCCTCAACCATTGCTCATTTGTCACCAATTGCCCACCCGGTTGGATGACAAGATCATCAAAAAAACAAGGAACACCGTGCGACTCCAGTTGTGTGTTGTTATGCAACGGTGCACAACACTGGAAAAAGGGGGGGGGGGGTAGTCATCCAATGTACACAACCTACCCATTTTCAACGTTGCCATACAAGCGTTATTACAATGTTGGCTCACCCTCGGTCATTTGGACCGCGAGTGCACCTTCACTATGTCGGTGGTGCAAGGCGCTTCGATGTCGTCATGGAACCAAGCGGAGCTCTTGAATGCTGCCGAAACTCGTGCAATGCAAGAGGCCTTGCTATGTGAGGCCGTGTTGCTGGCGGAGGACACCCCCCCCAAACAAGCGTTGGCCTCCCGTCAGCGGTGCTTGCAAATTGTTCTTGCCGTCGGCGGTGCTTGCAAATTGTTCTTGCTGTGTTGATTGCAAGAGGCTAGCATGCAAAACGGATTATTTGCAACTTTGTCTCCCACGTGGGGTTCACCGGTTCGGACAATTATGATCCTGAGTTTTGTCTCATGTGTAGACTGGCACTTCATGGGGAAGAGGGACACATCCCTCTACAATCCTAGGCCCGCATTGTTTCTATGTTGCAATACAAGCAATTTCATCGCTATTCGGATGGGCACTATCATTTCAAGCCAACTGTCCCCTAAGTGAGATCCCACCCCTCATTACTAATGAACGCGAACTCTGCCCCACGCCGAAAATGTTCCCATTCTTCACTAGCCAACATCAAGTGCAAATTGTTCATACCTGGGATAGACGTGCCACGCCGGTGCACCGGCGCGCAATTACACGTGCTACTGCGCACGGCAACTTTGCCACTGGTCTATCGTACTTCTCAGAAACGGTAGGCACGGGTGCTTTGGAGATAGGTGGGGGAAAAGAGATTGATTTCATCACACACTTCATCATGCCCGTGGTGGGGCTAGGGTCAAAGTACATGGCATTTTGTAACAGATACTTGTGGACAACTACGGGTTGCTTGTGAAACACACCACGGGTGAGCTCTCAAGTGGCAGGGTCATCTGTGTGGAGCACCGTCCCTTGGCAGCCGATTGTGCGCTCAATTACATGCTTCGCAAGGCGACAAAAAAAATGCCCCTCAATGTTGGCCTCACCAAAATGACAGATCACACGCATTAGGGTTCCTACACCGCTACGCTCTTGGGTTTCCCGGCATCAACCTTGCCTACTCGGGGGCCCAAAATTGGGCCGATTTGCTACATAAACGCTGCGTTCTCAGGGGTCCCTAAAAAGGGGACAGAGTCGAAATTGGGTACATCACCCGTGCATTTGCGGGGGCCCACAAGTGGGCGCCATTGCTACGTACGCCTGTATTCCAGGGGGTTCCCACAAAAGGGGACAAAATCAGAAGTGTTTACATCATCCATGCCTTCATGGGGGGGGCAGGATGAAGCGGAATCGCTATGTAAACCCTGTGTTCTCGGGAGTCCCCAAAAAGAGGGACAAAAGCAGAAGTGGCTACCTTACACCTGCCTTTTTAGGAATGGAGAAGTGGGTGGAATTGCTACGTAACCCCTGCATTCTCGGGGGTCCGAATGAAAGCGGATAAAATCAGAATTGGTTACATCACTCCGTCCTTCCGTCCTTCTCATGGGCCCAAGACTGGGCAGAATTGCTACGTAACCCCAACGTTCTCAGGGGTCACCAAATAAGGGAATGAAATCACACATAGTTACATCACCCGTGCCTTATCCGGGGTGCACAAGTCGGCGGATGTGCTACGTAACCGCTACATTCTCCAGGGTCCGAGAAAAGGGGACGATATCACAAGTGGCTACATCACCCTTGCCTTCTTTGGGGCCCAAAATTGGGGGGGGGGGGCGTCTCGGGGGGTCACAAGCCGGCAGAATCGCTACGCAACCCGCGCATTCTCTGGGGACACCAAAAAAGGGGACAAAGTCGGAAGTGGATCCATCACGTCTACCTTCTCCGGGGGCACACAAATGGGCGGAATTGCAAGGTAAACCCACTATTATCGGGGGTCCCCGAAAAAGGGGACAAAATCAGATTTGGATCCCTCATCCATGACTTCTCGGGGGCCCACTACCGGGCAGAATTGCTATGTAACCTTTGTGTTCTCGGCGGTCCCCGAAGAAGGGGACAAAATCACAAGTGGCTGCATTACCCCTGCCTTCTTGTGGGCCCACGATTGGACATAATTACTACGCAACCGCTGCTCTCTCAAGAGTACACAAGAGAAGGGACAAAAAGGGAAGTGGCTACCTCACCTACAGCTGCTCAAGAGCCCCCCCCAAAGTGGGCGGTATCGCTACGTAACCGCTGCGTTCTCGAGGGTCGGAAGAGGGGACAAAATCAGAAGTGGCCGGACCACCCCTGCCTTCTCCGGGGGCCAGACGGGGGGGAAATGCAACGTAACCACTAACGTTCTTCGGGGTACCAAGAGACTGGGACAAAATTCACAAGTGACACGGCCCGGGGGGGTCGGGACAATGCGCCATACGCCGACTCCTTACCGCTTCGGTGCCAGTTTCACGGCGCGGGGGGGGGGGGAGCTGGGTCTGGGGGGGGGGGGGGGGCTATAGGGGGCGGGGGGGCTCTAGACCCCTACATATATGGTGTGAAATGGCCGCCTCATCGCGCTTATCATCGTCATCATCATCATCATCATTGTCATCATCACTTTGTGGTACCAATGTAGGAGCAAAAAAAAATTGCAATAGGGGGGGGGGCATGGTACGTGGTACTTTTGTTTAAGGGCATAGCACCTCTGAGTCATTTCCCGGCCACTATTGCTAGTGGCACCCCACCTAGGCCGAACCATGCTATTTTCAAGGCAGATTTGGTGTACGTTTTGAAACGATTTGGAGGAACACGGAGAGGGGAGGGGTCCGCACCACGTGCACGACGTCTTTTGCCAAAAAAATTTTCTCTCCGCACACTATGTGCCCACAACGTGCGCACGAACAACAATGGTGCATCGTGTACAGGAGCACGTCGCGTGCCCTTCGTGGGGTGCTCCTGCTTGGGGCCCCGAAAGATGGGTGATGGAAGTGGTAGAGTTGGAGCAGGTAAAGGAGGAATGCCTAATAGTGCTAGTCCGGGGGACGATCAAAGTTGTCCTCCTCTCCGCTGGACACATCCCTTGTCCGGCGGGCTCTTTTTTGTGTGGCCTCAAGCAAGGCGTCCCGCCACTTGCGATCTTTGGCCCGCATCCCGGTGCACTTCAATGGGCGTGTCGGATAAGTGCGCCGTTGTAGCGCCGTTGTAAGAGATAGCGGAGGATGGCTGCAAAGCTTGATCCGCCTCGTCGGCTCCTTCTACAAACCAATCGTGAGAATCCCCGTTTTGCACATCAGAATAGATGTAGCCGTCCTCTTCCAGATCCTTGTTCTCCACCTTAAGCACCGTCCCGTGAGTAGCAAACAGCCCGAAACCCTCTTTGCATTCAACAGCTACGCCAAGTTCTTCCTCGGCAATGGCAATGCCATCAACCCACGCCTTGCTAAGGCAAACATCCGCGACATAACAAGGGCCGGCCGTGGCCGGGTTCATGTTATCACCATACTTTGCGCGCTTTCGACGATGACGCCACTTCGGCTAAAGGGCAAACAACTCGTCAAGTTGGGCAACAACGTCCAAACGGTGGCGCAATTGAAGGATGTCCAATACACCTCCCGTCCCACGTGCCGTGCGCACAATGCTGAAAAGCGTCTCGATCAAGTGGGCCCCCTTGCAAGCATATGAAGTATTGGCGGCCAGGAAAGTGTTTGTGCATGAACTCCAGATCCGCAAAAACACCAGAGACCTCGCACTGCATGTCCATGTACAAGGCCTTGGAGAAAAGCTTATACTTTTGTTGGAGCTTGTACAAGTGGATGTCGGCGGCTGCGGCGGAGGTTAAGCGGTCTTCAAGACTACCGGAGTTCGCATGGTAGCAGTTGTCGGTGTGCTTCAAGAACCACTACAGCTCCTTGACCACGGATGCTTGCCCGAACCGGTAAGGATCCAGCCCACCATGATCCACTTCCGCAATGTCCGACAGCGCACGAGTGATGCCGAATGCATTGGGGACCGACATGAAATTTGTTTCCTTGGCAGCCGCACCGATCTCCTTGGTGGTTCGCAGCCTGGCCGCAAGACCAATTAGGAGGGTCGTCGAGATGGCTACACCCGCAACCTGCAAAGCGGGACGGCAACACATCTTGCGCGTGCACCACTTGGTGATGTGGCGCTGGTCTTTAGAGATGGTGGCCCCCTCTTTTCTACGGAGATATTGTGGGAGTGGGCAACCTGCGATGTTGCTTTCAACTTGTACCATTTGTTTCATCGCCTTCCGCCGCCTTGCACCGCCTTCTGTTGCGTAGCTCATGATAGGACCCTGCACGGCATCCCAAAGATTGCACATCTTCTCCGTTTGAGCTCTAGCTTCTTCGGGTGCTAAAGCAGTTATACAAGGTGATACAAGCTATTGGCACGGCGGCGTAGTTATGGTCGGAGTGCCGTGAGACCGCAACAACCCGAGCATGCTTCGCAACGTGCCAGGTTTCGTTTTGCACATTGGTGATGATGGGAATTAAATTGGACATGGTCTTGGAGTACACACGTGAGAAATGCTCACAAAGCCCTAAAACTTCGTCATTTGGGCCAAGCACAAGTCGCGGCACAATGGAAATCTCGTCAAAGTGCACTGCCACGGGCGGGCGTTCCAATTCCTCCCAAGCTTGGTCGGCGATTTGGATGCACAACTCCTGAGGCACACGATGCGTAATACGTGCCGAAGTCATTGCATGTGCCGCACGGAGGGGAGCAAGTTGGCAACATTCAAAATTTGCACCGCGCTAGGGCCTCCAACACGGTATAACAACACCCCCATGGCGCATTGGTTCTCCGTGTACCATGTTTGGTTTGCCCGTGCCGAATCCTCAAGGAGTCCCATCACATGCTTAAGCCCAAAACCACCATGGCGCATTGTTGCGATGATGGTTTGCAATGCGCTGAACGTCGGGGCAGGCAACGGCAGTGACCAACCGCTCATAAAGGGAGACTCGTTCCCGGAGAGGTGCGATTTGACGTTGGAGGTTGCGAACCCATAGGACTTCCTTCCCCCGGGCAGCACGTTGGTGCTCAAGGGAGTTGCACATGCCTTGCATGCCCCGGTACTGCATGGGGGTGCGTGGCTTTGGTGTACCTACAACCTCGAGCATCCAAGACAATGGCTTCCAATCTTCAAGGCCCGAGCACTTGTCGCATTGACCACCTTGCTTGTGCAATCCACATGCTCTATGCACTCCATGTCACGCCTCCAACGGTGAACGTGTCGTTCCACGTAACGGAGGTGTGGGTAAATGGCAATGAGACAGCCACGTGAACGCTAAAGTAGAGTCCCGCTACGTTTTTACGTACGTGAGGGTTCAGCCCCTGATGGCACCTCGAGATCGCCCGGAATGGATGTGCGCGGCGGGGGTGGAGGACAAAGGATGGGGGAGTCTGCTGGGGGTGGACGTGGGGAGAATATGTTGACGAATTGATCCATAGGCCCGTCCTTGGCCTGCGTTTCGACCGGGGCGATGGGGGCTATCCAAGCCTTATGCTTCTTGAACAATTGGAAATGTTGTTGCCGCTCATGAGCAGCGACAATATTGTTGAAACGATGTCCGCAACCACATAGCTTCGGCATACAGCCAGACGCCCCACTGATTGCCGTTGGGTGCCCACATAGACCTTGGCGGGCTGCCAACTTCGAAAGAGGTTTCAAGAGCAAAAGTGTAGGCGGAATGTTGTAGTTGGGAATGGGGGTTGGATTGGGGTGTTGGGAAGCCGGAATGCACGTGTGCCCGCATTTGTTGTGGTAGAAGATGAAGCCGGCATCACACTTCTTGTGCACCCCTTTCTTTCCACACATGTTGCATGGTCGCTCATACCGCTTAAGAGTGTCTCTGTGTGCCATTCTTTGGGAAACATGGTGTCTAGATTTCGGCAAATGCCATGGGTTGGATAGTTCCATATCGTGCAACAACAATACAAACCGGGTAGAAAGGCTCACCATTGGTATCCGAGCCTTTCTCAGCTCCATTTCGGCATCTACCTCGTGGTAGTAGGCCTAGCTTCAGCCGACGTGCCTAGGTGTCCAAGGACCACGCCCCGTCCCCGGTCATCTGTTTCTCTATGGCAACCACCAAGGAAAATTGGCGGACGATTTCAGACAATAAGCCTTGGTTCATCGGTCCCCCACTTGCATACACAACCATGGAGTGTGGCCCCTTTTCGACAATGCTAACATTTAGACCAATTGCTCCAAAAGACTAGATATCAAGGTTAACAAAAAAGTGCACCTCCGGCTTGCATGCAAGCGTATTACAATAGGGTATCATCCTTGCCAAAGGGACTCATTGTGGCCGATTTCTTAATGCATACGCCATTGCTTGCTATAGAGCAAAGTAGTAAGCAGGACAATATGCATTAATGACTTGTTCAAGAAAGAAGAAATCAGAAATGGCTGCTTAACCCCTGCCCTCTGGGGCACCCACAAGTGGGCGCAAATGCTACATAACCCCTGCATTCTCGGGGATCCCCAAAAAAGGTACAAAATGAGAATTCGCCCCCAAAAGGGCGGCAACGCTACATCACCGCAGCATTCTTGGGGATCCCCGAATACATGGGGACAAAATCAGAATTCGCCCACAAGTGGGCACAAATGCTACATCCTTTGGTACACGCTAAAAGACCCAATTTTGTTCTAGCCTGGAGCTTGTAGTCTAGATGATCCAGCCTTGACTCGATCAATATTAGAACGATACAATGTCCACCAAGAAGTGCCATTTTCTTCATTTTTCCACCGTGCATGCTTGCTATTGCCCACAGTGCATTGTGCCATGGTCCCTTCTCTCACGCTTAGATATTTCGCATTTGTTTGCAACGAAATGCCTCGCCACTTCCCCCCTTGCTCGCTCCTCAACCGAGAAGGATACTTCCCTCTTGTCTAAGGCACTACGGAACTTGAGTGGGGCTTCTAGCCTCAAGGATGAGCGGGTGGGCCATTACTTGGCCACGTGGGCGCCATCATTCCCCCTAGCACGGCGGCAATTCAACAACGCCGTAGAACATGTGAACACCGCCACTTCCACCAAAACCACGGGTAAGGGATGCAAGGCCGCCGTTGAGGCATGCGCCGCCTCCCTACTCCCCCCAACTGCCATGTGTGAACTTGTGCTCAACATGAGGGCCCCCTAGGCCTCGTGGAGGACCCTCTAGGAGCTCTACACGCTCCGTAAAATGGAGTACCACCGCACCGTTCCCGGTGGCCCGTACTCCCGTCCAATGTGCAGCGACGGGACATCCAAGCCCGCTGGAAGGAGTTGGTCGCCCCAGTGGAATTGGATCCCCCGGTTGCCACGATGTTGCCCAAGGCCACCGAGATCTCATGGCCCTTCGCCTCATGGGTCAAGTACATCCTCTCCCGGCCAGGCTTGGTGCCGTCAATTAACCGCTCCTTCCCGTTGACATTCATTGCCCAGCGGGATGCCTACCCTGTGGCCGGGGGCAATTGAACCAAACTCACCATCTCCTTGGCCAACTTCGACCGCTTGGCCCGCTTTGCCGCGGGCCTTTGGGTGTTGAGCATGGCCAATTGCGATGACAAGGCCATGGACACCCTTGGGACGTTGTGCAAGAGCATTTGGGAGGTACTCCTCGCACCTAGTGCCTTTCACTCGTTCCAATTTTGTTCTGGTTAGACTTGGACACCGGTCGCTAAAAGTTAGGCCACACTAGACTAGAACGAAATGAACCACCCCCAATGTCTAGTATTTAGGTGATTAAAGAGATCATCGACACGGGGCTCGTCCAATGGGGGATCTCCAAGGAGGAGGCAAAGGTGATCCTAGGGGGGGATCCACCGTGGACACGGAGGGTGATTGGGGTGTCCAGATGCGCCCAACGAGGGGATACCGAACGCCCAAACGAGGACTTGGGAGGGTAGTGCAATCCCGCGGACCATGGAGGCTGATGAGGCCCATTGCACGGCTTTCATCCTTGGGATGCCTGCTTTACAAGCTTGATGGTTGTAGTATGCAGCGGATTTTTGCAATTGCCACGTGCTTGGGTCTTCTTGTGCATTTTGCACTTGAGGATGGCCATGGGTCGCTTGTTGGGGGAGTTTGTCGACCGGGAGGCTAGGGGGGTCACCCCTTCGCTCCGTCAAAACTTGCGAATTCTCCTGTCGGGGAGGCGTGCAGGTTGGAACGCTTACGGGTCAGCTTCCCCGGACGGGGAAGGAACAGCCAATTTTTTTTGAGGTTGGGGTCAGGGTTAACTTGGCATCACGCCGGAGATGGCCCATTACAAGGCCATCGCGAACCTCGGGGACCTGTTGCGGGCCCTCTATTGTGCGTATCAGGGCCCTAACCCGTTGAAGTGTGCCGCGGTGTCAGAAGATTTCCGCCGTCACGGTATTGTTGGTACGGCATCATGGTATCTACAGAGCCTAGAGCATGAGGTAGATGCCATGTTGCGAAACATTTGGCCATTTGGGTGGGCCATGTTCTGTGGTGACATTTCAGAAAGCATCAACCGCTTTCTGAAACATGGTCATAACGAGCACGGCAATTCGGGGGGGGGGGGGGGCTGTCAGGAGGAGGGGGTGGATGAGGTGTCAGGGCGTAAATGGTAGGCCATCCACGGGGAGACTGGTGTGCAAGCACAATGTATGACATGGCTGTTTGCAAACTTGGACGTGTCGTGGGTTGTGCACGGGGGGCCCGGTCGCAAATTCCATGCTCGGGCAGTGATGCCATGGAGGTGAGGAGGGGCCAGGGCCACATGCAGGCTTCCATTGGGGAGACTCTTCAACATGAGCATCATATCCGCCGATCGACAGCAGGAATTGATCGAGCAGATCATGGAAAGAGCACTTTGTCGTGCGTTCCTCCCAATGATCTAGGCAATCATTCTGATGCTGATCTAGGCAACACGGTCGGTCGCTAGAACGTCGCTAGAACGCCGCGAGAACAGTTGCCTCGAACGTCGCTAGAACGTTGCTAAGCTTTTTGCTTATCAACGCCAGACCACCGAGTTCATGGCCGACTTGGTGCGCCACCGCCAACCCCAGCCCGAGCCCAAGCCCAAACTCTAGCCTAAGCCAAAGCCCCAACCCCAAGCGCAACTTCCTCCTCCTTCATTGCCACCCCCTCACCCCCTCGCCGCCAAGAAATCGGCCAAGGCGGTCGAGCCACAAGCGGTGGCCCCATTCAACGTCTTCACCCCCGACATCAAAAAGGGCAGGGGGGGCGGGGATTCGCGGTTGATGGCCATGTGTTGGCAAGCGATGAGACTGGGGGGATGGAGTGTGTTGGGAGGACGTGGGAGTGGTCCCTGACGTGGTCGGAGGTCATGAGGATTGGCGGCATCGACCCGTCGGCCCCCAACCGGGGGGCGTATGCCGGATTGGTGCACAGCATCGCCTCCCGCCCCAAGTCCAAGCCCAAGATACCTGCACACCCCACAACCAGGGGACCCCCGCAGCCGCATCCCCCCAACCCCTAGGACGCCTTCGCCAACGCCCTAGGGGCAATCTCCCCGACCCTCGCCAAGCAAGGCATGCGTGCTAGCATTGATCTAGGGAAGCGTTCAAGCGTGTATCTACCCAAACCAACGCCGCCGTCGCTAGATCGCCGCTAGAACACACCTCCCTCTTGTTTCTCTTCTCAAGTCGTGAGCCTGCAGTCCTGTGGAGCCGACACCCGCGGGGTGCGGGTGGGGTGGCGCGATGGGGGGGGGGGGGAGGCGGACGCACCTCGTGGGGGTCACCGAATAGGAGCGGATGTTGGGGAATGACCCCAATTTGGCCCTCTCGGTGCTATACGGGTGGGGTAGGTGGGAGGCGGGAAGGAGCCGGGGGGGGGGGGGGCATGGACCCGCAGCCCAGGGGTTGGGTGAGAGTGGGGGAGGAGGGAGGGGAGAGGAGGTGGAGCAGCAGCACCAGCACCAGCAGCAGCAGCAGCACCAACGGGGCGAGGACAGCCCTCCCAAGGCCCCCAACAACCGAAGAAGCCCCGGCACTTCGTGAGTAGCGAGGTAGATGCCCCCCCACCCACCCCGGCGCAAGCCCATGGCAAAGGCCAACAGGAGGTAAAGACCACGGCCAAGCCCCCCCCGAAAACCCCTTGGAGAATGGGGGCCGGGACCCCTATGGGATTGTGCCACGTGTGGGGGACACCCTGTATGTCCCTTGGGCGGAGGGGGGCAATGGGGGGATTGTGTGTTGGGGGATTTGGATGAGGAGTTGGACCCGGGGAATGGTGGGTGGTGTCGCAGGGGTCCACCGGGGAGGGGGGGGGGGGAGGGGAACAAGGGGAAGAAGAGGAAGCGGGAGAAAGAGGGGGGCACCTTCCGGGTGCCGGGGGAGGTGCTCTTCCGCACCCGGAGGAGGCGGAGGCCCACCTCCGGGAGGCAATCAAGGAGGGGGACGACGGGGACGACGGGGACGACGGGGATGACGAGGGGGACCAAGGTGACAACAAGGGGGGTGACAAGGGCGGTGAGGAGGGGGGTGACAGGGGGTGAGAAGGAAGGGGACATAAGGGGGGTGCGGGGAGCAAGGATGCACCCCGGCAACCCCACACGACGCACGAGGGGTACCCTGCGCGTCGCGACTCGCGAAAGAAGGCTTGGCGGGCAGGGGGGTTAATCGGGCCAACCGGGCTAATCGGGCTAACCCACCACCAAGTGACCCGGCGCCGGCCCGCCAAGTGACCTTCCAGGTGACCTATGGGGTCGGGTGGGGGGGGAGGGTACCAGGCGCTCTGTGAGTCGGGTCGAGCATCGCGACCATGTGATTGGCCACGGGTGGCCATGGTAGCCGGCGCCGCTTCTCTTTGACCAATGGCGGATCATTTATATATACCGTTTTAGCAACGTTCTAGCGAACCGTTTTAGCGACCGTCTAGCGACGGTCTAGCGGCGCTCGCTAGAAAGTCGCTAGAACGCCGCTAGAACGAAAAAAAATTTAACCCCAAATTGAGGTGAAAGCTGCAAATTGTGAAAAAGAAACCATGGGCACCCGAGTACGGATAGAAATGTCCAAGTTACAATCCTCAAAGTACACACCACGTTCTAGCCTTCCTGCGCCATCTTGGTTAGAACGATATTGGGTCTTCTACCGTTTCCGTCTTGTTCATAACGCTGTTTGGGGTCCTGCAGATCTTAGGAGGCCTTTATTGGCCGGGGGGGTGGGGGGGGGGGGTCTGCGAAATGAAGGCCATTCATGGGGTGAAAAAAAATGGTGAATTACTACCCCCTAATTGCACACAGCGCACAACGTATGAAGTTTTTTGCTGAAATCATGCCCCATACCGTCCCATTGGACCATTTTGCGTGCAATTGAGGACACTGCAAATCATGCAAAACAGGTATTCAAATCCAAAGAAATAGCATTCAAGGACAAATTGCATTGTCCACAGAAGGGGTTCTGCTGTGTACAGATGACACCCTGTGAAACAGTACACTGATGTATGGTGAAACACACCCCCATTTTAAGGAAATCTCAATGAGACGCGAAATTTCGGACATTTGGCAAAATACAGTATATTGAGGTATGAAATACTGTCAGTGCATTGCCTGCTTGCCACAGTAGAAGATTGATACAAAACATCACAGACATACGAATCGAACCATAAGAAACTCTTTATAATCAATCAATACACAAACATGCATCACAGAAACTACCAAATGTTGCCTACAAAAGGCAATTTTGTGTGCCAACACCCACAAAGGGTGTGTCAGAATAACAAATCAAATAAAGTCGGAAACAAATTAAAATTCAACATGAGTGCTCAGAGGATGGTGCTTCTGCAGTCACCATCGTCTCATCATAGCAGTCAACACCAAATCACCGTTGTCGTTTGTTCCCCAAACGTGTTCCTTTTTGAGCTTGCTGCTGTGGCTGGGCTGCTGGTGCAGTCCCACCACTCACCAAATTCGCAAAGTTCTCCAATCCCTCTGGTGACGGTGACTGTCCTTTCGGCCCAAACAGTGGATGTGTATTGCCTTTGTTCGGCGTGACCAATCGCTGACTCTGATGTTGTGTCTGCTGTGTCTGCTCCTCATCATCTTGCGCCGCTGGAGCCTCAACAGAGGGTGATCGAGCCCTTTTTGTAGGCGTTACTTGGGGCTCGGCTCTGCCAACTGCATCGACACCGGGGAGATTGTTGGCTGCCCCCTTCTTTGGCCTTGGCTTAGATGCCTTCGGCTTTGGGGTTCCCTTGGGCTTGGCATCCACGTGCGTCATACTATCCATGCAGTCCTGCTCATCAGGGTCATCAGGTACATCAGCCATTCACGTCCTGTCGACAGGCACACCCTTGTCCAGTTGTGGCAACACAAACTCCCAGTATATTGGGGCCAAAGAGTCAGCCTCTCTTAAAGTACCAGTTGTGAGCTCAATAGTTTCTTTAGGTAGTTCATCAACCGCAGCTTTGAGGAAACCAAATACAACCGAAATTTCCCACTTGAGACGAATGTGAAGCTGAACAGCCAGATTTGGAGAGGAAGACCCCACCAGCACCCAGTTTGTAAGATTCATCGGGACTTTCAGAACCTGCAGCACCCATTGAACAGCCTCAGGACACAGGGTACTAGGTAATGGGCCTTCACTGAACGTAACGTACATCGGCAGCTCAACAGATGGTGCAAATTGGGCAAAATGGCGGGAGTGGCGAAATTTCGCTTCATTTTTCGAATTTGGCTGATTTGGGGTACCAATTCACAGGGGGAAATGTACCTTCCTTGGAATTGGAGTCAACGTGACAATTGTCATCACTAATTGCATCATAGTGAAATCCGGACTGCGGCTGCCAGTGTTGTACACTATGACACTCACCTGATTCACTACCTCCTCAACCAGGTCAGTCTGTAGCTGGCTCATGACGATTCGAACGTCCGTTACGAAAAATTTCGGAGGTGCCACTCAAGGATGTGATGGTAGCCCATATCCGGCACTGTGCACACAACTTGCTCAACATAGCCACCCCATATTCCTCACTGTGAATACAACCAGGCGTTCGAGAGTGCCAACGTTGCCATGTGACCAGAGCACCAACCAATGTCTTGATGTACTCCACATTCTCCCATTGATCCCCCACCAAAGAAAGCATAACCAACAAACAGGACTCCAGCACTGCCAAGGCATTCTTCCCACTTCCCGGATCGCTGCCAGCCCAATTGCAGTCTCTCACAACGACACCAATCCTAAATGCAGCAGGGCAATACTCCTTCAACAACACCTTCGACCCCAAAAGTAGCCCCTTGCTTTTAGACTGCATGTCGTTCAATGGTCCGTTCTGCGCCGCAACGGCAAATGCATCAAGTTTGGCCTGAACTCTTGGTAGAAAAGTGCCAGACTTAAGACACAGCGCCAGTATTGTCTTCTCCATATGAAGGAGCTTAACCTTTGTTGGTACCGCATCCCCTTTCTTGAAATCGGTGTGTACTCTCTCAATCAGACAGATAATGGGCATAAAGTTGCAGTAAAGCATGGTGATCATATGCTTGTACGGGTGCCAAACCCCGTAGATGAGGGGGAGGCTTGACCAGTGCAACTGGAAGTTCCAGGAAGTGTAACTCTGTCCATACAGGTATTTCAAGAGCTCATAGTGAATCGTCATATCCACACAGAGTGGTAAATCATGACGAGTTGCTTGTTGCACATGCTAGATTGTATTTAGCAGTTTCAAGTGGTCCAGTTTGGTTCCACACCATAGTTGAAACAGCATCATTGGTTGCCGACGGAGAGATAGCACATTCTGCCGCACAATGTCCAGGGGGATTCTGACAAAGGTACGCTGAATCATGTCGGGAAGAGCATAAACCCGCCGAAACAGATCCGCAGGACGAAGTTGTAAGGCATCAACACGTGCCCCAATTGTCCGAACGGCATCCAGTAGTGAGAAATGACCCGGAAATGGTGGTAGGGCTGGCAAATGTAACACGGCCATAGCTGTGCAATTTATGGATTGGTCAAGATGCAGCGGGTCCACCCCATAATTCTTTTTCACCCAATTGTCATACCAGAGTGCCATCTGGTGGTTCTGCATGCTTTGCCAAAGCCAAGTTGCTTGTTCTCGTGCATTGGCAGTAAGTGAGGGCATAGCTGCATGCACAAGTCCTGTGGGAGCCAACAATCGGCGGGTCCTCCGGCTCAATGAAATAGGCATTGGTACATCCTGGGACTGTGCATGAGGGGCTGCCATCTTTCTCAGAAGTCGCCACAAGTATAGCAATTGATTTGAGAAAACAGTGTACCAACGGGGCTTCGTCCGTATTCCATGGGCAAACAGCAACCGTGTAAAGTCCTTCCGTGATCGTCGATTTGTCCGCATTGCCAGGGCCTAGACGGCCAATAACCTTGCAGAGCCCCCATTGGCAACATCCGTCATGAGGTCATCAACGTTCTGAAACTCACGACTTGCCACAACCACCCTTGGCAGTGCTGGATCCATGTCCTGTGGTCACCTCAAAGCAAACACTCACATATTTGCCGCAGAACAGGGAACATACTGCATGTCAAGATTGTCGGAATGCTCATAAAATTCATCAAAGGCACAAATTTCGGGAAAAATGAAATCAAATTAGCACACAAATATACCAATACACAATAAGGGTATCAAAACATCAAAAAATGAAAGAGTGGCGAAATTTCGCGTCTCATGAGAGAAAAAATGCATGAAAAAGGGGTATGATATCGGCCAATTTCAAAGGAGTGGCGCAATTTCGCTTCATTTTTGGAAATTGGCTAATTTGGGGGTTGAAATTGACTATTTAGAATTGAAAGATTGGTATGGTTCAAAAAATGGCTTTTAAAACACCAACTGAAACAGTGCCCCCCCCCCCCCCCCTGCATTTCATACCCTAAAAAAAACACCCAAGTTCGGGGTAACAAATTCGACTTCTTGAGGCTCACCAGGGCGGGCAATTAAGGCCTCCTAAGCAGATTGCACCCACCGGGGATCGAACCCATGACCTTAGAGTTGCAGAGGCACGGCTTTACCCACTAGGGTATGGGCCATCTTGGACATACCACTGCACACTGGTGGTATTGATATTTCGTCCCAATTGGTTTTCATCCATCATTGGGTTCACCTGAAAAAAAATGAGAATTTTGAGAATCGACACATGGGGGGAAAACCCATTTTTTGACCCTCTAGTGGTTCAAGCAAATTTGCATGAGGGCGCCTTTGGCGCTGATGATCCGGCACTGAAGTGCCAGTTGCAAGGGTCCGGGGGGGGGGGGGTCGGCGTAAGTGACCCAGGCCCAGCAACCCCCCCGGGGGCGAGAGAAGGTAGGGGTGAGGTAGCAGGGTTGGATTTTGTGTTCTTTTCTCGGGGCCCGGAGGAAAATACAAGGGTTACGTAGCAGTGCTGCCCCTTCGTAGGCACCCGACGAGGTAGGGGTGATGCGGCCCCTTTTGTTTGTGCCCCTTATCCCTCCCCCAAGAAACCAAGGAGTATGTAGCAAATTTGTTTGCTGGTGGGACCCCGTGACGAAAACGGTGATGTGGCAGTTTTTGAATTGGTTTGTTTGCGGGACCCCGAGAACGCAGTGGCTGGGTAGCAAAAGCGCCCCCTTTTCACCCCTTGAGAGGCCGAGAGTGCGGTGGCCACTTGTGATTTTGACCCCTTCTTTGGGGACGCCCGAGAATGCAAGGGTTACGGGGCAATTCCCTGCATTTTTGGGGCCCCTGAGAAGGCAAGAGGAATGCAGCCGGTTTGGATTGTGTCATCTCTTTCTGGGACCAATGAGAACGTAGGGATTACATAGCAAATCCTTGCACTTGTGCGCCCCCGGCAGGGTTGATGCAGCCATTTATCTTGCCATGTTGAGGGACCGTCGAAAACACAACCATTGCGTTGCGTTCCGCCCATTTTGGGGCCATTGGCGATTGGCCATTGGCCATTGGCCATTGGCCACATTGCATTTTCTCCCCTTTATGTGGGGACCGCCTGGGAGACAGGGGTTACGCCACCATTGCATGAACCTTTGGGCCCTGAAGAAGACAAGCGTAATGTAGCCACTCTTGAATATGTTTTCTTTTGGTGGGATTACGGAGGACGCAAGGTGGGCATGGCATGTCCACCAAGTTGTGTTTCCCCCGAGAAAAGAAGTGCGATTCAGCCAGTGTTCCGTTAGTTCCCTCGTTTGGCGACCCCCGAGAACCCAAGGGTTACGTAGCAATTTCGCCCGATTGCGGGCACCGGAGATGGTAGGGGTGAAGTGGGCATTTTTGAATCTTCTGTATTTTCTAGGAAAATCTGCCACCGCAAGTGTTACATGGCCATTTCGCCCACTTGTTGGCCCCCAAGTAGGCAAGGCTGATGCAGCTGCTTGTCCCTTTTCAGGGTACTCCAGAGAATACAATGGTTAGGTAGCAGTGCCGCGCAACACTAGTTCCCTCAGCATGTGGGGGGCATCCTGCCACTTCTAATCTTGTTTTTTTACATTTGCAGACCCCCTTGCGAAAGTCGGTCCTGCGTAGCAATTCAATTGAATTCTGGGACCACAAGAAGGCAAGCCCATTGTTATAAACTTGTTCCGTAGTTTGCGGAACCCCGTAGATGCATCCTTGACGCACCAATTCCCTCACATTGTGGGCCCCTCATATGGCGAGAGATGTACCTACTTTTGAGTTTGTTCCCTTGTTTGGGAACTCGCCAAAATGCACGGTGGGTGTACCGATTCTATGAACGTTCTATTTTTGAATTTTGTCCCTTATTTGGGAAACCCTAAGGACTGATGGCTGACATTGTAGTTCCTCCCACTTGTGGTTCCATGAGAAGGTTGGGGTGAGGTAGCCCTTTTTGATTTTGTCCCTTCTTTTGGGGACCCCCGAGAACAGAAGAGTTGCATAGCGATTTTGCCAACTTCTTGGCCCCTAGAATGCAGGAGTGATGAAAGTGCTTATGATTTCGTCCGCTAAGTCGCTAACGCTCGATAACACCACTTTTAATTTGTGACATTTGTTGAAGACCAGTGCGATCGCCGGGGTTACGTAGCAATTCCACTCAGTTTTGGGCCCCAAAGGAGGCGAGGGTGATGTAGCCACTTGTGGTTGTGATTTTTTCCGTTTGCTTGGGGTACCCAAGGTGCCCCCTTTTCACCCCTTCAGAAGGAAGGGGTGAGGTAACCACTTGGAATTTTGCCCCAGCTTGTGGGAACCCCCAAGAAAAGGAGGGAGAAATAGCAATTCCGTGCAATTTTGGGCCCGAGCACGAGTAGTGCATCCACTTCGTATTTAGTCCTCTTTTTTGGAACCTATAAAAACGCAGGGTTGGCGTAGCAAGTTCGTCCAATTTTGGGCCCCGATTGGGTAGGGTTCATGCAAGCACTGTCGATTTGGCCTGGTTGACCCGCAAGCTTGATGCACACACTTGTGATTTTGTCCGTTTGATAAGGGACACTTGCGAAACAGTGTGGCATTACGTGGCATTCCGCCCCTTTTTGCGGCCGGCAAAATGCAATGTAGCTACTTCTAATGTTGTCTTTTTTTCTTGGGACCCCCAGGAATGAAGGGTTCGTGTGGTTGTTTAGCCGACTTTTGGCCCCCCGAGAAGGTAGGGCTGAGGTAACCATTTCTTATCTTGTTGCTTCTTATGAGGACCCCTAAGAACGCACGGGTTGCAGAGCAATTCCGCCCACTTTTGGGCCCTCAACGAGGCATGGGTGATGTAACCACTCTTCAATTTGTTTTCTTTCTTGCTGATCACCCGGTATGCAGAGTTGCCACACCAATTTCGCCCACTTGTGGGCCCCTGAGAAGCTAGGATTCAGGTAGGCACTTTTGATTTTGTCCCTATTGTGGGCACCAGCAAGAATGTGGGTGTTTGTAGCAATTCGACCCACTTTTGGCGACCCGAGAAAGCCGGGGTGGTGTAACATCTTTGTAACTTCATATCTTGTTTGGGGAGCCCCAAGAACGTATTGACTACATAGCAAGCCCGCCTAGTGGCGGGCCCCCAACAATGCATGGTTTGCCGCCGGATTCGCCCTTCTTGAGCGCACCACCCCAACCTTGGAGGCTACCAAATCCAAAGCTTGTTATCGAGGCTTGGCCCTCCCCTCGCCCTTCATCACAGCAGTCCTTCCACTCTCCGCACAAGCCCCTGCCCCCCATCCCCCCTGATGAGAAAAGGGTCGCCCCCGCCCCGCTCAAAATTTGGTGAGCGGAAGTGCAACGGGGCACCCAGACCCCCACAAAAATGGCTTAAAATGACCCTCTCATCGTAGTGAGCGTCTTTATGGTATGTATGTTGGCAAAGAAAATTTGCAACACGGGGGGGGGATGGGGGTTGTAGGTGGCACTTGTGTTTAAGGGCATAGCACCCCCGGGTCACTTCCCAACCACTGTTGCCAATGGTGCCCCACCCAGGCCAAACTATGCTTCTTTTGACGAAGGAGTTCATGAATGTTTCTGAACCCTTTGGAGGAGAGGGAAGGGGACGGTTTGCAACATGTGGACTACGTTTTTCTCAATGCTACATAACCCTTGCATTCTCGGAGGTCCCCAACAAGGGGGATAAAATTAGAGTACACAAAAAGAAAGAAAACATAAAATTATTTTGTTGTCGTGTCTCTAACACTGCCTCGGGTCCTGCAGATTGCCCGCAATAGGGGCATGAACCCATGCCCCTTCAGCTGCAGAGGCACCGCTTTACCCATTAGGGTATGGGCCATCTCAGACGGACTGGTGGTAATGATATCTCATCCAATTTGATCCAATCCATACATAATGGGGTCTCATGAAGAAACCGAGTGTTTTGTATATAGACACACGGGGTGAAAACCCAATTTTGCTCCGTCTACTACATCAAGCAAATTTTCCTTTGGGAACCTTCGGCGCCGTTGGTCCGGCACTTTCCGGCCAACTTCTGGGGTGGGGGGGGGGGGGGGGGCATAAAGCATTGAGTCTCTGAGAGCCCCCCGCGATCGGTGCAAGGAGGCCATGCATTGTCCAGCGAATCATCATTACATGGTCGCCAAGGCCTAATGGCATTGAGGGGCAACACACCAGCACGCTAGAGAACCCCACCCTCGGACGGTGATTGGCTGCGTTCACTTTCCACTGGCCACTCTTGAGGTGGTAGCAGAAGCGGGGCTATGTGTATATGCTGCTTGCCCGGTGTCCAATGTCTGAACACCTCGCCTTGGAGTGGGGAAGCATTAGAGGGTGGCATGCCATGGTGCCGGGATGTGGACGTAACGAGAAGGAAATCATCGTGGGAAGCAACTAATCAACGTGTGTGTTGCTCAACTCACCGGCACGGAGCCAGCTTGTACTACGATGCGGTACTATGGGGACACCACGCGGAAAGTGCAAAGATGACCATGAGACACCTGCCAATCACATGCAACAGCAAAGAGGGGTCAAGGAGGCGTCGGTGTGGTGGAATTGGGCAGCGGTATCTTGCGACACAACCACTGGAGCTGAGATCATGTGGTTGAGATATGCGAACCCCCCAAATGTTCACTCGATGCCTCTCCACCACGTTGCGCGGCACTACCCGAGTCGGGGGTGTCCAATAGCTAGGCCTTGGTTGCCACCATTTGGGCAATTATGGTGTGTGCCGCTGCACCTCCAGCAAGTCCACGTTAGAGATGTGGTCGAAAGACCTGACCACTTTGTCATCCCAACCGTCAAAAATTGGTTCCCTTTGGTCCACGTTGGGCCACACTCCCCCTTGGAGAACAACCCCTTCACTATAGTGTACCCGAGGCCGTCACCCTAGCCCCCCCCCCCCCCCCCGAACCTACCTCCATCCTCCGTGACATTGGCTTGACAATGGGAGGGAGTCGGTGTGTGGCCCGTTTCTACCCCCCGCTCCTTGATGCCGACATCACCCAATGTGTGAAGAGCAGCAATAGTAACAGCAATCCGAGTGGCGCGACAAGAACCAATCAGAGTTGGAAAGCTAGCGGAGGTAGCTTGTGGTGTCACGAAGCAAGAGAGCATTGGCTCTCTCGGCGTGTAAGGTAGCAAAACGGGAAAGGGACCTGCTCGAAGGCCAGGTGGACGTTTTGAAGGAGAAACTTTCCTGCCTGTCTTGGGCGTGAGCAAAAGTAAAGGCACCAACATGAGCTGCACCACGAGCAAGAGCCCACCCCAACTCCGCCACCAACCCCTCGGGAGTGCATTTTCTGCTTGCAAGTAAACATGCATGGAAGGGGGTGGCATGGCCCGTAGTGGCACAACTGTTAGTGGCGGAGGGGCTTGTTCGGTGGGAGATTGCAAACAAGCAACCCAAACACGCCATTTGACAATGTTGTGCCGCGATTGCAGTTTGCACTAGACTCGCATGCGAGAGTCTAGTGACACTACAGCCTCACCCGTGTCGTTGCTACACCAACGGGCCCCAATTTTAAGATGCGCCAAGCACCTAATGTTCTTGGTGCTATGGAGGGGCCACAAAGCATGCAGAGTGGCCAAGGGCAGCCGCGATGGGGGGGGGGGGGGGCGGCAGCCAGGCCACATGCGGACGGGGCCAGTCAGGTGGGGTTTGTGCTCCATTATGGAATCCAGGGTGTTTGCAGCCTTTGAACCATATTCGTGTTAAATGCACACGAAATTCACATCCATAGCCAATTCACATGTGTGCTGCTTGTATGTGGCCATGGAATGTTATTTCGTGCGAATTTTGTGCGAAATTCTTGCAAATCCAATGAAAACATTTCAATTCGCCCGTAGAGCTTTCCTACACTGCAACCATAATTCGAGGGGGGTTGTGGTGAAATGCACTCTTGTACCGTAGACATCCACTATTGTGTGAAGCTGGCGCTAATGGCATTCTGCTTTGTTCAACTTGCGCACAATGCACTGCAAAAATCCAAGCTAGAGTCGTGGTCCCTTTCACACTGTGCATTCGCGAACCTACATCAGCCGTAGGCTAGACTCACCCAACAGGGTAGTTGGTAAGCAGTTGGCAGCCCCGTACGCATGCCAACTTTTTCCGGAAACATGGCACATAGTGTTGCCTCCCGAGATGGAGAGCAGGTCAGCAGCTCCGGCCAAGGAACCGACCCTATGAGACAAGACCATCTCTGTGGTATGGAGCTTGTGGTCATTACACCTATCGCCGACACAGGCCCAATAGCTCACACCCCTACTAGCAATAGGCTTAATGTGGCCGGACATCTACCTTACCCTACGGCGGCTACCTCAATCATACGCTCAAGCACAAAAAGTGGTTGTGCCCGTGCGGCTGAGGCACTTGTCCGAATGCCGGCTCATACCCCTCAAATGTGTACCGCTGCCTTAACCCAATTAGTAGGATTAGCTGCCCAAAGGCATTGACGGCACCAACCGGCACGAGGCTACATGCATTGGACAATAGTGGCTTTTACTTCTCTTCACAAGCTAAGAAGTTGTTGGCTCATGGGAGGTTCCCAAGAATGGTGCAACAGGTGGATTTTGACCAAAAGCTCGTTGATGCAAGCAAGATCACCAGGCTGGAAACTGCCGGGGCAACACAACGGCCCCTCTTTTTCCTTTACAACGGATGGGACGCCACCATTTGTATTAAGCGGGTGCAAACCTGAGTCGTCGAGTCCCCACACACAATTGTGTGTTTGGTATGTGGTGGTAATAAGGGCGCATCAAGCAAACAAAAGAAATGATGCGCAATGCCAGCCTCCCCATCCGTGTGGTTTATAGGCACATCCCAATCGCATGCCGCTTCCCTCATTATGGGTACCATGATGTTATGCGGTTTTGCATATGTTGTACATATGAAATGAGAAATACTGCGATACCACCGGTAAGTCGCCTGCCTTGGCCGCCCACACGCTTCTCCGACCCGTACTAAATGTCGCCTAGCTAGCGCCAAAACATATACACAAGGGATCGTAAATTCGGAGGTTGCCCACGAAAAGGGGGGGGGGATGGGAATCCGCCTTCAGCGTGCTGCAGCAATGCACCTCATGCGGAATAAAGGGTAGGAAACCATGATAGGTGAGTGTGTCCACAAGGGGGGGATTGAAAGGGGGACGTGTTGCAAGACAGCTTTGGCTGGATGTTTGCCACAACCGGTGAACATTTTTAATGCAATGTGTGTTTTTGCATGGCAGACACGGTGGTTTACTAGGGTGACCCAAAGCGTTTGCGGGAGTATAGTATGGCATTGGGCGAAGCCGGTCTATAGTTGCAGTGACGGAAGGTTTTATTCTCCGACTAGTGGACAGCCCACATGTACTTTTTTGCTCGCTAGTGACACATCCACTTCAAATTTACATGTTTTGCGATGGAGGGGAGCCACCGGCGACTGAAGCGCAATAGTGGGGGCCTGGGCATCTTGTGGGGCTAGCTGGGCCTGCAAGTGGTTGTGCATAACCACACCAATGATGACTGTGTTCGCCACGAGGGACGGAATTCCACAAAGCAGAGCATGCGCGGCCCTGGGCCAATAAGTGTGTGACTCCTTGCCCATCGAGGACGCCAAAAGGGCACTTACTGACCTAGGCTATGTTAAGACTTTGCAGGCCGGATTCCGGGCTGACAGAGGCGGCGTTAAGTAAAAAAAAATCAAGAAATGGTATCTCTTGTTTTGCATACCATGTTGTTTTGTGTCTTGTCACTTGGTAGTTCACCAAATTTCCTCGGAATTTCGTGCGAGTGTCTGACGAAACGAGTGCGAAATTTGCCCAAAAATTCACGACAGGTTCGCATTCACAAGCGAAGCGCGAAGATGATGGTTGGGACCCGTGTGAATGCCTCAAACTTGGGAGCAGCGAAGCTATAGTGCATCATGGAGAGCCCATCCTTGTTTGTTACCCGAGGAAGTGTGTATGTGGATTTTTTGGGGGGCATACCTACCTTGGACGAGGGACGGGAAGGGGATGTTTATGGCAAAACACGGGCACATTCACACCAGGTTTAACGCCCATTCAAAAGGAACGTTATCGTCCATTCACAAAGGGTACATTGTTGGCACCCGAGAAGGCAGGGGTGTTGTACAAGCAAAACAAAACCCATTCAAAGGCCATATGACTTCCTGGTGCGCAGCACCTCGACGTCATGAGAGGTGATCACCTCCATAGAGACTCGTACAGTGACAGTATGGGCGGGCGGGTGGGACCCCATCCCCCTTCACCCTCCCTTGGGCGGGCGGGAGGGCCCTGTTATAGTTTATAAAATTCTGAATGGAACAGGGCATCATAATGAACAAAACAAAGTATGGTGTACAACTACTGTTAGTGGGGAAACAGCAGTTGTACAAGCAAAACAAAACCCATTCAAAGGCCATATGATTTCCTGGTGCGCGGTCTTTGTGGTGCAGCCAGCACCAAGCCATACTCCAGCGACCAAAGATAGTGTTGTGGCATCCCGCGCGGTCACGACAACCCCAATTACAGACACCGTGGGGAACGCCGCAGCGAACCCGCCACAGGCACTCCAGCCAACAGGCGTCCGGCTAGGGGCACGTGGTCGCGCGGTCGTGGAGAGGGACCTGTCGAAAAAAGGCAAGAGGCCCCCAGCATCCCGCCCTGCGAAGCGTTCCGCCAACACTAAGAGACAGCCCCCACAGGACATTGTGCAAGCTGTCGGTCCATAGCAGTGCGTCCCTTGGGCAAATTTGCAATCCATACAGGGCAAGGGAGGGCGGGGAAAGCCTGCAGGGACCGAAACCTGTCCCAAGCTGCCAACCCCGCCGCAGCGAAGTCGCCGCCGAAATCACCGTCAATACGGGAGAAACAGTTTGCTGGGTTGAGATCACGTGGGACCCATTCGAGGAAAACAGTCGAATCAGACCTCTGGAGTAGGTAAAAACCTCTGCGCAGGTTCCTGTATGCCTCTTTAAACCGGACCGGGCGCGCATCCCCGCCAACTGGCCGAGGGAGGAGGCATTGTCTCCAACCATCCTGAAGACGGGCCAGCCCACATTGACTATGAAATTAAGGCCCTGGACCAGGGAGTCCAACTCTGCCTCCTGCTGCGTCAAAACCTCGAGCCCACAGCGAAAAACCCTGCCCCCCAGCGCTGGACCCCAGAGACCCACTTTGAAGCGGTCCAAATCGAAGGCCGCGTCGACAAAAACGAGGCCTCTGCCCGCAGAAGAGGGGGAATCGATACGTCTCGGAGCCCAACCACGCCGTGACATGACAAGGCAGTGCAGGAGGCTATGTACCAGCTTCAAGGGGGCGGAGGGCAAAAAGGAAGAGCCCCACATAACGCGTGACCACCAGCCAGCCAAAAAGGGGCAAGCGCCCACCTGGGGTCTCAGGGCCCATGAAAAACGGCCAATAACCCGTCGAGCGAGCTTCCGGGACAAAGGCAGCAGCGCAACGCGCAACCATAGACCAAGCAGGACGATCCATTGGTTGGGGACCACAAAAACGCCCTGTCCCGCTCCCGACAGCACCAATTTCTTACCCAACCATACAATGGACGGCACAGGCTCAAGGATGCTCTTGGGGCTGATGATCGCCCCTTGACGACCCAACAGGTCACCGAGACGCGCCGCCGCTAAACGCACGTTGCCTGCCCCGAATCCCAAAACGAGAAAATCATCAAGATAGTGCAAAACCAAGACCGAAACCAAATCCAGCCCCTGCGGCAAGTAGCCTAACACGGTCCGGCAAATTACTGGAGAGTATTGCCATCCAAAGGGCAGGCAATTGAAGGCGAACGTCTGTCCGTCAATACTGACCCTGAAGGCCTGCCTGAAGGCATCGGGCAAACGCAAAGACCAGAATGCGTTCTTAAGATCAACATGGAATGCTAGCATGGGGGCCCCCTCAGGCGCCTCCAAACGCAAGTCATCGAGCGCGCGCAAAAAAGGGTCGCACAAATAGCGGCCCACGTCCTCAGAAAACGCAAGACACCCCTGGCCCGCCCGCAAGTAATGCAGCTCAATGAGGAAAGCCAAATCTTCCACCACCGGGAGGGTGAAGGACGGCGGGCGGTTGGCATGCTGTTTATTGAACTGCACCAAATGCACTATCATGGATGCTTTCTCCGAATTTTGGGAACTGGGAACAGCCAGCCATTAGGCGGTAGGTTGGAAGGGCACCGCGTCAAATCGCCATCCCGCACCAGGGCTCTAGCCATCACCAAACCCTCAGGAGAGATACTGCGGATGCCCGGTAACGCGCGCGTAGACACTGACAGGACATCATTTGGGGCTACTGCATGCCAAATGAAATCCGGGATGCGAATGCTACCCACCTCCCCAATCCCCCTTTCCAGAACGTCCAGAGACAACCCCACCACGATCGGCTTAGGAGACGTCGATTCACGAAAAACCACCGGCCAAAGGTCTGGCTCCAGGCGGTCAAGCGCTGCAACAGCCGCCTCCAGAAAATCAAAAACCCCCAAATCCCTCGCCACCACATTACCCCTCATCAATAATAATCGGATCCGGGACCTGACGAGACCCCTGTCCGCGAGAGGCACCCTTAAGCCTTCGGACACGCGATCCAGCCATTGCTGTCCCCGGCGGGAGTTCAACAGGAGCTCCGAGCCCTCTTCCTCGAGGCCGCAGGCGAAGAAGTCCAGACCCGCCGCTTCCTCCTCGCACAACGGGGGCGGTGCGCTGGTGGTCCCGGGCCCGTCCCTTGAACTTCGCGGCGACGGACTGGCGTCGGGGGGAACCGTTGGCCCCGACGGACGAGCCGGACTCGGGGGCTGGCGCGGTGGTGGAAGAGTCGGGGGCAATGCCCTCTCCTGTCGGACCTCCACGAGGGGAGTCTCGGGCCGGGCAGGGCGGATCCGTTCGGCGCTCTGTGGTCGATGCGGACTGCGGGGCAGCCACCGACGGACCCGAGGGGGTCGACTGCCCGTGTCTCCGCGAAGGCTTGCGAGGCGGCGCGGGTCGTGAAGGTCGCTTGGCGGTCGGCGGCTGCATAGCGTCCCCGGAGTCGTCCCCTTCCACCACGGCCTCGGAAACCCTGTCGCGCTTCGATCCGGTGGCCGGGAGCTTAGCGGGCCTCTCGTCCGGCAAGCAGAGACCCATGAGCGATGACGGCCAGAACTCAGCTGTGTCGGTGGTGATCCACTTGACCCCCTGACTCGTTGGCCACGGCAGGCGTGAACTCGAGTGGAAGGTGAAGTCCTCCGGTGCCGCTGCATAGAAGTGTGCCATGCGCACACTGGCCCAGCGTCCCCACCAGCATAGGTAGCGCCAGGGGAGGCCGCGGAATCGGAGGAAGGCAGCCCCCGCGCGACGCCACGAGTGCCAGCGGTAAGCCGCGTAAGGGCTGCCTTGGAGCAGTCGGGCCATACCCTCTTCGAGGACGGCGGCTCTGTCGACCATGACGTCCCGTCCAGGGAACTGGCGCCGCAACCAGTGGGCCCATTTGCCCGCAAAACTGCCGAGGTCACGGGAAACCCAGCGCGAGTCCCTTTTGAGGCCCCAGAAAGCCACCGCCTTCCCCCGCAGGCCGGAGCGCCGGACAAACGCGATTTCCCCCACGCGTGTGAGGCTGCTGAGAGAGAGGACGGCGGCGGCGAAGACAGCCCGGTCCGGAGTCTGGCAGGCCTCGGCCATGACCTGCAGAACATGGGGGCCTGCGTAAGGGCCGTCTCCCGGGGTAGCCACCGGCGCACGGGCGAGGCGCCAGAGGCGTTCCCATCGTAGCGGCGGTATCCATCCCATGACCCACACTGCGTGTAACGCCGACACGGCGCCCCGCAGTGTCGCGCGTCGATATCCCGATCGGAAGAGGAGGAGCAAAATACTCTCCGCCAGGCTCTGCGGGTCCCCCGCCGGTGCCGACCCATGGAAGAAAGCGATTCGTCGAAGGTGTGAACCGTAGGAATTCCGTGTCCCCTCCTTCCAAGTGCTGATGAGGCATGTCTGGACGTCGTCCGCTGGATCCGCGTACCCGAGCTCCCGCCACAAGGCCGCAATGGATCTCCAGTCGATGGTTTTTCCGACCCACTCTGATACTGGCGCCACTGCCACCGCCGGACTTGCCAGCTCCAAGACCGGTTCCAGCCCCCCCGGCGCGTCGCGTCACTCAAGTAATGGACACCTCCAGACCCAGTGACGGGTCACCTCACCACGAGCCTTGCAAGTCTTGCATGGGCCGACGGGATCCTTAGTCGTGCGTACCCACTCATTCTTGTGAATCTCGAAGAACTCCTCACCGTCGATGATCTTGAAACGCCGACGCATGGCCTTCTTCAGGCGTTTGCCCGCCTCCGACAGGCCCTCCTCCAGTCGAACATCCGATTCCTTCTGAGATCCAGAGGTTGATGAAGAACCCGACGTCCCCTCGTACCGCTCCTTGTAAGAGGCCGTCGCAGAGAAAACGAGCGTCCACAGTGCCTGCACCAGGGTGTGAAACCTCTCAGAGACCTGCGCGGAGTCGGACGTGTCCATACTGTCAGACCCATCTGGGTGTTTACGGTCGGGCCACGGCGTGTCGTCCCTCTTGTCCTCGTCACTGAGGCCCGGCATGATCTCCTTAGCCGCGGTATCGGACATTTTGGGAACCATAGTGACCGTGGAGGCAGGGACTTTCTCGAATTTGAGCAGCCGCACCAGGAGGAAGAGAGCACGATTAATCCACTGGGGATGGTTGGTGGCCGTCTCCGCATCGTGGATGGCCCTCAGTGACAATGCAGGAACCTGCAACTGGTCCTTCGGTGGCGCCTCAGTGATGCTTTGGACCTTGGCGGTAAGGGACTTGATGAGCTGTCCCTGGTCCTCCAGCAGTTTAAGGATCGCAGGGTCCACTTGTCCAGGCGCCGGCACTGTCGGTGCTGCGGGGGAAGACTTCTTGAACGCCCCGGTGGCGAAGTCCAGCGTGACGTCCTCCAGAAGCATGTAGCCCACCAAGCGGTCGAGGAACTCGTCCCGAGAACCCGTGAACGAGACGGTGGACGCGAAATTCTTGGCCCAGGCCTCCCCCTCGTCAGGCATACCCCGGAGCTCACGCATCAGGACCAGCTTTCGGCGCGTCCACGACTTGGTATCCGCCCCTAGCCGAAAATCTCCATGGGCGTCTCCTTGGATGTAATCTGCGAACGACAGTGCATCCTCCATTTCTATACTGCTGTGTTGCCACCAAATTAAAATCCACGAAGACAGAAGGAACAGCTCTCAAAGGAGTGGAAGTAGATCAGCTGTTCGGCCTGCGCAGCAAAAGGGACAGCACCTTCGTCTGAAGGCCCTGTTATCGTTTGTAAAATTCTGAATGGAACAGGGCATCATAATGAACAAAACAAAGTATGGTGTACAACTACTGTTACTGGGGAAACAGCAGATGCGGCCGCTTCGGAGTTTGTCTCCTTTCCATCGGACCTTGCAGAATGCAAGGGGTTATATAGCAATTCCGCCGCGTTTTGGGCCAAGAAGGTAAGGGGGATGTAGCCTTTTTGAAAATTTGTACCCTTGTTTGGCGACCCCTAGAAAGTCAAGGCTAACGTAGCCATTCTGCGCACTGACGGGCCCCCGGAAGGGAGGGGCAATGGAGCCACTTTTGATTTAGTCTACCGATTGAGGAACCCCCAAGAGGACAACAATTACGTGGCATTTTGTCCACTTTTGGGCTCTTGAGAAGAGTCCGTATTGAGGTGGCCACGTGTCATTTTGTCAATTGTGCTGGGATCCCCAAGGACGCAGGGGCACATAGCAATTCCACCCACTTGTGGGCCCCTAAGAAGGGTGGGTGAGCTAGCCACACCTGATTTTGCATACTCTTCATAGCACCCCTGAGAAAGCAGCTCTTATGTAGCACTTTTGTGCATTGACGGGGCCCCAGGAACGCCAGATTGATGTAGTCGGTTGGAGTTTCATCTCCGTTTTTGGGACCCCCGGCGTGTAGGGGTTACATAGCAATTAGACCCACTTTTGGGCCCCCGAAAAGGCTGGGAACATAGCCATTTTTGAGTTTGTTCCCTTGTTTCGGGACCCACGAGAAGGGTTGATGTACACTTGTGGCCCCCCGAGGAGTCTGGGTGAGGTTGGCAGTTCCCGTTTTTTCCACTCTAATGGGGACCCCCTATACGGCATGGGTTACGTAACCATGCCGCCAACTTGTTGGCCCCCAGGACGGCATGGGTGATGCAGCCACTTTGGATTGTATCCCCTTCTTGGGGACCCTCAAGAGCGCAGGGGTGACGTAGTTATGCGGCCCACTTTTTGGCGTCCCAAGAAGGCAGGGGTTATGTAGCCATTTCTAAAATCTAAATATGTTGCCTTGTTTAGTGACCCGCGAGACGGTAGGGTTGGCGTAGCAATCCGTCCCACTCCTTGGCCACCAAGAAGGCTGGCGTGGGGTAGCCGGTTCTGATTTTGTCCCTTCTTTTGGGCACACCCGCAAACAGAGTGGTTACGAAGAACTCCGCCCACTTGTTCTCCCCAGAAGGAAAGAGTGATTCAATCGCTTTCGATGTATTTCTCTATTTTGGGGATCCCCGATACAGTCACTCTTATTTTGTCACCGGTTTTGGGGACCCCCAAGATCGTGGGGCAACGTAGCAGTTCCGCTCCATTGTGAGCCCTCAGCAAGGTAGCAGAGATGCAACCACTTGTGATTTTTTTGTATTTGCTACGGGACGCCCGAGGATGCATCGGCTGGTTGCAATTTTGCTCCTTTTTGGGCCATTGAGAAGGCGGAGGTGAGGTCACCACGTCTAATTTTGTTGTTTTGTGGAGACTCCCGAGACTCTGGGGGTTACACAGCAATGCCGCACACTTGAGGGACCGCGAGGAGACAGGGGTAATGTAGCCACTGCTGATTTAGTCTGCTGGTTGAAACACCCGCAAGAACACAATAGTTACGGGGCATTCCGTCCACTTTTGGGCCCTTGAAAGGTGAATGGTGATGTAGCCACTTGAGATTTCGTCACCCTTTCTGGAGACCTTCAAGCATAAAGGGGTTACGTTGTAGTTCCGCCCAGTTATGGGCCCCTAAGAAGGCAAGGCTCAGGGGTCGACTTGTGATTTTGTCTCTTCCTTTGAGGACACCCAAATAACGCAGGGGTTACATAGCACTTCTGCCTACTTTTGGGCCCGCAAAAAGGCACAGGTGATGTAACCACGGTTTAATTTGTTTTCTTTGTTAGCGATCACCCAGAATGCAAGGTGGACATAGTAGTTTTGCCCTCTTTTGGGCCCCCGAGAAGTTGGGCACGAGGTACCCACTTTTGATCTTGTCGCCTTTTCTGTGGACAAACGAAGAATGTAGGGTTTCCGTAGCAATTCTACCCACTTGTGGGCTCCGGAGAAGGTAGGGGTGATGTACCCACTTTTCAACTTCATCGCTTCAATGAGGACCCCCAAGAACGCAAAGGGTACATCGCAAATCTGTCCACTGGTGGGCCTCTGAGAGTGGAAGGGTGATGCTGCCACTTGTCATTGTGTCCTCTTTTTTGAGGAACCCCGAGAACGCAAGGGTTACATAGCAATTCCGCGTAGTTTTGGCCCCCCAAGAATCCATGGTTGATGTGGCCTTTTTTGAATTTCTTCCTTTGTTCGGAGGACGCCAAGAAAACAAGGGTTGATGTAGCAATTCCGCCCCCAAAAATCCATGGGTGATGTAGCCTTTTTTGAAAATCTTCCTTTGTTTGGTGGCCCCCAAGAACACAACACTGGATGTAGGAATTCCGCCCTCTTCTGAGCCGACGAGAAGGCCCGGGCGAGGTAGCCACTTCCAATTCTGTCCGCTCTTCTGGGGCAGCCCCGAGAATACATCGCAATGCCGCCCACTTGTTGGCGACTAAGAACACACAGGTCATGCAGCCACTATTGATTTTGTCTCACTTTTAGGTGACCCCGGAGAATATAGCAGTCCTTTGGCGTGGAGTTTTGCCCAGTTCGGAGCCCGTGAGAAGGCACGAGTGGGGTAGCCTATTCTGACGTTTGTCCACATTTTTGGGAACCTACGGGAACACAGGGCTTACATGGCACTTCCCCCTAGGTGTGCCAAGTAGGCATGGGCAATGCAACCACTCCTGAGTTCTTCTCCTTCATTATGGCTCCTTGACAACGCATCGGTTGGGTAGCAAGTTGGGCCACATTTGGGCCCTTCAGAAGGCAGGAGTGAGGTAGTCACTTTTGATTTCCCCCTTTTCCGGTACCTGTTGAGAACGCGGGGGTTACAAAACATTTCTGCCAATTTATGGCGGCCCAAGAAGGCAAGACAGACCTCTGATTTCTTCCCTTTTTTTGGGGACCCTCAAGAATGCACGGACGCCAGCCTTAGTCTTTCGGGGGGCGAGGTTGGGCGGAATTGTTGCATAACCGGGGACCCCTACAAGAAGGGACAAAATCACAAGTGGCCACGTCACACCAACCTTCTCAAGGGCCAAAAAGTGGGCTAAATTAGTAGGCAACCCCTACATTTTCGGGGGGGCAAGATTCAGCGGATTGCTGCATAACTGCTGTGTTCTCGGGGGTCCCTAGAAAAAAGGAGAAAATGGAAAGTGGTTGCATTACCCCTACCTTTTGGGGGGCGGAGAAGTGGACGCAATCGCTACGAGACCGCTGTGTTTAGAGGGTCCCCGGAAAAAAAAATCAAGGGTGGTTGTTCTCGGGGACGCCACAAGTGGTCGGAATTGCTATGCAACCCCTACGGTCTCGTGGGTCCCTCAATAAGAGGACAAAAACCGAACTTGCTGCATCACCCATGCCTTCTCTGGGGCCTGGAATTGGGCGGAAATGCGATGTTACCCGTGCTTTCTCGGAGTCCCCAAACAGAGGGACAACATTAGAAGGGGCTCCCTCACCCGTGCGTAATCGGGGCCCAAAAGGGGGGGGAATACCAGGAACTTGCTATTAAAAGTCAGAATTGGGTGCATCACCCTTGCGCTATGTCGACCTAATGTTCCCCGGGGTCCCCAAACTAGGGAACCAATTCAAAAGTGGCTACATCAGCCATACCATCTTGGAGCCCAACAATTGCTACATAACCCTTACGTTCTATGCGGTGCCAATGAAAGAATGCAAAATCAAGAGTGGCTACCTCACCCGTCCCTTCTCAGGGGCCAACAAGTGCGCGGAATGCCACGTAACCCCTGCTTCCTTGGGGGGGGCCGAAATAAGGGGACAAAACTAGAGGTGGTTGCATCACCCCTACCTTCCCGGGGGTCCTCGGGTGGGCGGAAATGCTACCTAACCCGTGCGCTCGGAGTGGTTCCCACAAGAAAGGACCAAAATCAGAAGTCATTACCCCACCCTTGCCTTCTGAAGGGCCCACAAGTGGACCGATTTGCGACGTAACCGTTGCGTTCTTGACGGTCGGCACAAGAGCGGACAAAATCAGAAGTGGCAATCTCCCCTCTACCAACTCAAGGGTCCACAAGTGCGCGCAAATGCAACGAACCATCGCCGATCGTGCCGCCTTTTCTAAAGACCCACGAAATTGCGGGTGTAACCTTGCATTTTTGCTCACTTGTGGGCCCCCGAGAAGGCAGCATTGAGGTAGGACTAACAAGTGGGCATACTGGTTACATAATGCCTGCATTTGCGGGAGTTCCTAGAGAAGGGGAAACATTCAAAAGTAATAACTTCATTGTCCACAAAACATACCCTATATGCATTAACACACAACGCATCAGAGCAGGAGCGTCTCACCATTGATCGCGAAGCAGTTTGACGATGAATCGCGAAAAAATGCAGAAAAACGAAACACAATTAACAAAAACATGAAAATTTTTGGGTGTCCATGGGATGGATCCAAATACAATCACTTGTGAAGGCTAGTACTACAACGGCTTAGCTGCTGCCATGACCTGTCAACCTCATTCATGAGACTGTTCATACCTTGAATATGGTGTCTAGAAAAAATCCCAACTCTTGTCCTTGCTCCACCAACTGGGGGGCGGGGGGGGGGGGGTAATTCCGATTAAGGCATCTGGAAATGAAAAAAAGGCACAAAAGGGTATCCTAGGCAATAAACGAAGGCTTCACCATTGCCGTACATGCAAGTCTGTGAATAACAATGGCGCCTCTGATTGTGGGTTGCTCTTTTCCAAAACAGAGGAGAGGTTGATGCACCCCTAGCCACTGTCCGCTGTCCCCTGTCCACCATTCCAAAGCGCCATTGCAATATGGCTTGGCACCCTACACCAGAGCCACGGTAGGTGGGCATGCCATGGGGGGTTTCAAAGCTGGTTACATGATGAGAAAATAGAAGCACAACTTGGGGGTCAGACCAGACATACCCGGTCGGGTGGGCCTTTAAAAATCGGCAAAAACTTTCAATGTTGGGCCCTGGGGTCGACACGGAAAAACGTGTAAGAGTGGAATTTGTGAAAAGCCCACTGTGAGAGGCGAAATGCACATTGCTTCACCGTCAACGATGAAACACAACCCGCGTTGTGTTCACCATGGCTAGTGGTCTTGAGACAGTGTATACCCCTGAAGACCCGCAGTTTCACAAGCGGTTGATGCCCTTGGTCCGCACATCACAAAATACGCTTGGAAAGAAGAAGAGGCAAGTTCAGCACACAACACAGAAAGAATGCAACAACAAAACAATGACACAGGAAATTGTAATGTTCCCTTCCAAATATGGAAACTTTTTTGCAAATCCTAACAGAATAGGGAACTGGGACACGGTGTCAGTGTCAAGAGTAAAAGCTGTTATGACACTCCGGACAAGAGTAGACACGTACACACTCTGTACAAGTCATACAGCCGGCAATAAAAATATGGAGCCATTGTGACAGCATGAAAGCGGCGAAATTGTGAATATGGCACCAAAATCACAAGAAAATAGGAAAACTTAGCTGAAGCACGCGGCCAGAAACACTTGTAATTGGATAATAATCCCACACCTACACAATAATCCTACACCTGCTGGAGGGCAACTCGCACCAACCGAGCACTTTGGAATTCAAACTAAGGCATGTGACGAGCTGAGCAACATAGCAAGGAACGTCGGGTGTAAAAAAAAAGCTGTGTTATGACACACATTTGTCACAGACAAACAAATATTTTCTCATTGATGGTGAAACTGCATTCCAATCACAACAGACCAAAGAGTATAAAGTAACAAGTGCCAGTGGTGCCGAAAATTAGAAACGAGGACATGCACAGACTTCCACGTAATCACAGACAAAGGATAGGGGATCACCTAAAACTTCACGCTGTGAGTCATGTGTTGCATTCTCGAGACGATCCACCGAAGGAACACGTTGAAGCCATGGCCATGTAAGTCCACGACCAAGCATACAAACCAAAGTTGTGCATATGTGCATACCGCCGTAGCAATGTGCGAATTTTCGGTGTAAACAATGTCCACGCCTCATTTCACCTCTCGGATGTCGTGCACCGCAGGGTTGGCATACTTGGTGCCGCTAACTTGACAATCTCGTTGTAGCTGTGCACGAAGGCGTTTACAATTTTCGTGAACATGGTGTCGAACTCACGTTGTGCACGCTCATACACCCTCGCGCCCAATTGACAGATGTCTAGCAGTGTATCCCCCGCAAAGAACACCTCATACACGTATCTCATCTCCTTCGAGATGTGGTTGCCACCTTCTTCCACGAATCTTGTTAAGGTGAGGCACATCTTCTTCAGGATCGTCGACATGTGTTGCCCAGCCACCACCAGTGTGATGTTGCCTGAAAGCAAATACGGGCGACAACTTTCGCTGCCACCATTGAAACTATGTAGCGTGTGATGCATGAAGACGGTGATTGAGTAAATGCGAAAACAACCTCCGGGGTCCAACGTGTACGCTTGCATTTCCTCCATCAGGCCATGTGGGCTACGCTCTGTCTCAATTGTTCCACTTGGGGCCTTTGCACTCATCGGGAGTGCCCATACTATAGCTCCTGGTTGTAGATGAGCGTGGAAATGCGAACAACGATAAATTTGTGTACGTTCTCAGCCTTCGCGTCTCCGGCATCAAGCGCAGATGGTCGTTCTGGTGGAGGTCTTTGTTGGCACTCCTCTTCCTCCTCTTCCTCGTCCTCCTCGCTATCCTCTGGTTCCTCCTAGTCGTCATTGCTTCCCTCCACTTGGGTGCTTGTACCTTATGGGGCCACACCCGCCTGTCTCTATTTTCTCCTTTGAATTCTGCCTGTAGTGGAAGGCATTTTTGCCATTATTCTCATTATCTGGACACACAACTATGACACCGGCACCAAATTGCACGACATATTTGGATAAAACGTGCAATTCTTTTAGGACAAGCTACAAAAGAGGGGAACCGGAAATGGGGTATAGGAATCTTCTAGTGGTACGATGCCTGTCTTCGGGTATAGGGGTGCTGGTTCGATTCCCAGCATCGCCACCTCGTAGGCACCCGGTGCATATCGCACCCCTACATGGTCACCCACTACAGATGGCACTTGCCCCGTAGTAAGGGGGTGTACCATAAAAACTTGAACAAATGGGGATGTTTTCCTCACCTTTTTATTCCTTTGTAGTGACCATGTGGTGACATACCGGTTGTACGAGAGCGTACAATACATAGTACCACTCGGTGCAACCGGAAGATCTAAACAAAAACTGGAACTGTAAAGCCAACGAGACAGCAACCAAGTGCACAAGCCTGAATGTACATGGAGTTTCATGGCCGACGGTAAAAAGTCACTCCAACCGTACCTATGTTACCCATCTTACCAGGAAGCATCAAGGCTGGGGAACACCATGCAAGAGACACAAACACTCCGGGAAGGTGGTCAGGGGGATTCAACAAAGACCACTATAAGGTACTCTTATGGCGAAAGAGTTTCACTGTTGACAGTGAAACCATGCATGGATAAGTCCTCAGAATGGTTTTTCGAAAAAGAACCATATCCCAAACTAAACGTTCACAAAATACTGGGATCATCACAAATTTTGGGTGTTTTTGACGCACGTGTGAAAAATATAATTCTTGGTGTGTGCCGGAACCTTTGGTTGTCCGGTTTGTACCCCCAAGCATAACGGGAACATATAGGGGTGGCGGCCAAACAAGCAAAATAGCGCCCAAAGAACAACACACCACATGTTGTGGTTTCTTCTTCCCCAAAATCCTACGCCCCACAACCAATATGCACACCCCAACCCCCACATCACACGTCCCAAATTTAAGAACCAATGCAAGCTCCGAAGCCTAAGTTGCACATCACAAACCATAGAGCCCAAGTTCCACATCACAAGCCCCACATCCCAAGCTCCACAACCCAAGCGGCTACACCCCACAGACCACTTTCCATGCCTCAAATCCCAAGCTCTGCATATGAAGCCGCATAGCCCAAGCTCAGCACATCAAGCCCCACATCCCAACAAGGAAACAAAATGGCTACACAACCCTCAGGGTCCCCACAACGGGGACGAATGAAAACAACTACCTAACCCCTGCCTTCTTGGGGTCCTTGAAGCAGGGAAGAAGTCAAATGCGACATAACTCTACAGTTAGGGCGTCCCCAAAGAGGGGAAAAAGCAAACTACCTACGAACCACTACCAGGGAAGTTTTAGAAGGGGGGGGGGAGGGGGGGGGCTCAAGGGGGGTTGGCTGGGACCCCGTTCCTCCCAGGGGGTTCAGTACTTCCAGTACGTTCATGATGAGCTGTAAAAAAATGGAAAAAACTTTATGTCATTTTCTGTAGAATCCTGTCAGGCACTTTAGTGACAGTGCCAGGAATTGAACCAGCTCCGGTTGCATTGAATGTCCAGTCTCTGCCAGACCACTGCTCAGCAATGGTCCACATAGTCTGGTCTGAAATTTTTTTCCCAAAAGATCTCCTCTTTTTGCCAACCAAACCTCATTCATAACACAATGCAAGAGGCTGGGTCCTCATTTAGCGTCATTCTGGTTCATGCAGGTTCATGCAGCCTCATTCAGGGTCCCCCAGGTTCATGCAGCTCTATTTACGGTCCACTTAGGTTCATGCAGGTCCATCTAGGAAAACAAAATTGCAAGTGGTGCTGTCCGTTGCCCCTTGTGTTTAACTGACTGTTGTTTGTTTCATTGACTGGGGCTGGTTGTTTAACAGAGGTTTGGGGAAGGGATCAAAGCAGGGAGGAGGGGTTTAAGGGGTAATGGCCTGTGACTGACTGATGAACCGGGTCCCCCAAAGAAAGGGCGGACTCCAATTCCATGCATTCAATTACACATTAGAAGGGGAGGACAGGGGTGGGAGGCGGGGGGGTTCAGGGGGGGCACCCCCCCCCTCCTCCTACAATGTACAGCCGTTCTAATACTTCCCTGCCCCTACCTTCTCAAAAACCCTAGAGCAGAGAAGCACTAAAAAGCTATGCAACCCCTGCCTTCTTGCTGTCCGCAAAATGGGGAGGAGTGGAATGGCCAAATAACTGCTGCCCGCTTGGGATTCCCAAAGCGGAAAGGAATCAAACTGACTATATCTTGGGGTCGCCAAAGTGGAGAGCAACGAGGTGGCGGAAGGTAGCTGTTGACACCACTAGCCAAGGGCAGACTGAAGGATGGCTGAGCTTGGTGACCGTGGGTAACTAATTGTGACTGGATGCCTAGGGAGGGGAGGGGTCCGCGTTCCCAGACCAAGGATTCGTTGACCCCTGTGGTGTTGGGACTAGGGATGTAGGCTGGCATGTGGGGTTTGAAATATGACGCTTGGCATGGGGGTTGGGCTTGGGATATGAGACCTGGGGCTACAGACCAGGATCCAACCAAAATGCACTTGAGAATATCGTTGAGGGGCTCTTGGCTGAGAGGCCAGCGCTGAAGATTGGGGGGCTTGAATGAGAGAATGGTGCTGCAAGTGACATGAGGCAGACCTCTGAGAAAGTGATCATCTGATTGTTGTGGGGGTCAATGAGGTCCAGCAGTTGATTGATTTTGGCGTCGGACTTTCCGGAGTCAATCAAACGCAACAGACAGCGAAATTGGTGTTCACTGACAACACCTTTTATGACAAAAAATACAGGTACTACAGGTACTACACTGGGCAAACTGCTTCCAGCCCTCAGTGACAGTAACCGTCAAGCCAATGTCAATGCTGTGGGAGGTTAGGTGCGTACTCATAAAAGGCAGAGGCAAAGTAAGGATGAGATAAATGGGTGTCATGGACCCCGCGACACCCACACACCCAAAATGGTGTTTTTTTCTTCAAAAATGCGGTTTTTTTTCTGATATTTTTTGTTTTTTTTTTCACCACAAATGATGTTTTTTTCACACCACTGTGACCTCTAATGCATTTTTACAGGTGTTTTAGGGTTTTTTGGACATGCATGTGACCTGGTCACCACTGTTCACTTATTTTTACAACTCTTGATGAACTGCACATGAATGCCGTTTTGTCCCGGTTGTAGTTTGGACATCACTGTTGTTTGTTTTACAGCTCTGGATGTATTGCGGTTGGGTCTTGGTTGTGGTCTGGACATCATTCTTGATTGTTTTTCCAACTCTATTATTCCGGTGCCCCAATTTCTGCACCTGCTGGCCTCTACTAGTGTACCAAGAATGTTAAATTTTCAGTCTCATGCTTGACATAGGTCCCAGTGTCCCAATTTCTGCCCCTGCTGGCCTCCGCTGGTGTACCAAGCTTTTCAAATTTTTAGTCTCACACAGTTCTTAAGGTGCTCCCCAAACTCACCTCGCAAGCACCACAAACCCTGTTGGCACAAGCAAGACCACTGGGAATGGTGCTGTGCTAGGAATTGCAGCTCCGGTGGCACTTTGGGGGACTACCATGTTCAAGTTGGTAGAGAAATGCCAACCGTTGCGAGAGCCATTGCGCTTGGCCTCCCGGTGCACTTGGGTGCCATACAGCTTGACGCGCTGCTCTCCCAAGTAACATATGGCGGCCAAAATGGAGACATGGGACAACCACTAGGCGCCCTCAATGTCTTTCTTCAACCAAATGTGTGGCATCAATAAAAAGATTATGACAACTAGCAAGAGGGATCTTACCAATGACCGCAAAATGTCTACCTTTGAAACCCCATATCCTGTATATATGCAATGCATATCCCACATGGGATGTGGCGTGTGCAATGTGGGATGTGGGATGTGGAATATAGATTTCATGGCATGTAGATGTGCAACGGGGGATGCAACTATATAGAACATGTGGGACGTGGGATGTGGGATGTGGGACGTGAAAATGTAGGAGACGTGGGATGTGGGATGTGGGATATGCAATTTAGCCCCGTTTTTGGCCTTTTTCCCCTGTGGTGTGTGGGTTTTTCCTGTTTTGTTTTTGTGTTTTTTGGGTTGCTCATGGTGGAATTTGGTAGAACCAAGGAAGCATCATTTTTTTTGAGCTTTTTGGCACCACTTGTCTCTCCAAGGTGGCAGAGTGTTTTTTGTTTTTCTCTGTTTTCCCCCGTTCTTGCCCCTTTTATCCTCGTGACGTGTTTTTTCTCAAAACACTCGACTCTGTACCCACTTAGCCCATCCTTGGGCAAAAGCAAAGCCAACATGCACACTCATGGTGCAAAGCACATTTGTTACCAATTGAAATACACATGACTGGAAGATAGATGATCAGTTCAAGCATCCACCAAGAGCCTCTTGAGTCAGATGCCCATGACTCACACCAGTGCTTTTCTTATTCTTCTCTGTTTTTTTTTTCCTTAACAAGGGGAAGAGGGAGAGCCACTAGGTGTCGTACTGTCGGACCTCTACCTTGGGCCAGAAATCGAGAGATATTTGTGCGTGTCTCTCCCATGATATAGGGACATAGTGGGCCGCAGGGTGCTGTTCTTCGTGGCGAAGAAAAATCACCAACTTTTGTGCACAGCTGCCTTGTGAACTCACCATTTGTTTTTTGCTTTGCACGTTGACTGCCACATGGGCCCTGTATGGGTATTCCATGCCATTTGGGCCTGTGGGTGTTCGATGTCATAGGAATGGGTGTTAGATGTCACATGGGCCCAAAGAGCTTTCGCCGCAATCTATGCCTTCAGATGGTCACATGTACTCATAACCCGAAGATAGGCTGGTTCCCCACCATGCCCTTGCATTGCCGGGGGTTCTCTCATTCTCTCACACGTGAATTTCTGGCAACTCATACATTTAAACCAAGGTGTTGCTACTTTTTACCACTGACTTGCAACCCCCCCCCCAACCCCGATTCGGGGAAAATTTCACCAATTTGGGGCACCTATTTGGGGGAGGGCAAAAACGCCTGCCACTGAGCACAGACCACCAAGATCTCACTTCCAGGCCCCCAAAACACCTTCTTTATGGTTGCTGTGCGCGTACAGCCATTTGCAAGCCCATGGTCTCTCTCATTTTTCGGGGGGAAATCACATTTCAGTTTGTATCTGACACTGCATCAATGGTGTAGCAGTTATGTGGTACGCAAGTGGTCAATGCTCTGGATATGTGTGTTCAAATTCCACTACGCACTTTTATACGGCTGGTCCAGACTAGCCAATCTCGGGCAAAGACTCGGACAAAGCAGCAGAAAGAGACAAAAAAAAAACACCGCAAACGAGGTCTTCGGAGGACAGCGCAGCCAGCAGTTATCACCTACAATGCCAAACTGGGAATACACCTGTTGACATCCCCATTGATCATTGCAAGAAAATACCCAACTCTTCATGACACAAAAGGAGGCCTCAGCCACACCTTTTGGTCACTGGTGATGTAAAGACATTCAGAGCTACATAGTCCACTTTCTTGTCACAACATTTGCAAGACAGCAGCCCACCATTGTTGTACAGACCGCATTTGCCATAATTTTTGACACGGTCATCCACAGTCACATGCTTGGCAACCTTCTTCCTCGCACTAGTTGTTTTGGTTCCTCAGGGTTTGGTTTCTTGGCAGGGGTCCTTTCATCGTTTTCAGTTGTTGTTGATGGGGTGGCAGCCTTTGTTGTGAAAAATGGTGATGGTGTGAGGTACCACGCACAAATTGGACACCATTGTGCCCCAGTTGCGTGAACACACAGACCCACCGATTCGGGGCAACAATTCGGGGCAATTTGGGGGATTCGTGCCCCAAATGGTGGGCGGGGGGGGGGGGGACTAATTGCCAGGTGACGCCCCTTCATGGGTGCCAGATGACATATGGGCGCTCTATTGGTATCCCATGGCAGTTGTGCCCCCTATGGGTGTTTGCTGCCATATGCCATATGGGCCCTATGGGTGCTACATACCATATGGGCACTTTTTGGGTGGTAGACATTATATGCGTCCTGTATGGGTGTTAGATGCCATATGGGGCCTGTATAGGTGATCTAAAGAAAAAAAGGCTTAACCTCTAACACCAACAGGGGCTGGACGTGGCATTGAATACCCAAAGGAGCCCCAAAAGGCATCTAAAATCCATCAGGTGCACACATGGAATCCAACATCCATAGCTGCCCCGTATGGCATCGAACACCAATAGGGGCTCAAAATGGCATCTATTACCCTATGGGCCCACATGGCATCTAACTCCCATACGGGCTGCATATGGGATCCCCTGTTCTTTTCAGCATTCTCCCGGCTGCTTCCTTTGTGGTTTAACGTGTATGAGGCTGTTCTGGATGGCGAATAACAGCAGGAGCGGAGGTACCCCAGGGTAGGCCCCACACGTGTGCCATAGTCATGATAACTCGCCTCGCAGGCTATCTGCAATTACACACCGTTGCGGTCTGAGTCAACCCGACGGAAGGATTGCACAAACTTCTGCAGAAACTTTTCGTGCCCCGATAACTGAAAGTCCAAAAGCACCTGCACACAGCAGAATGCGAAATAAAGAACACGTGCGCACAATCAAATACAAACGCAAACACCTCCAGAGCCTGTTCACTCAAAGGCATTCAACGAAAACGCCTTCTTTCCTTTAGCCTTATCGGGCAGATCTTACATTGCACTATGTTGTGGTTCGGGGTATGTATGCAGGTGGATCGGTGAATGGGTGGGGCTTGATCCAGGCAGAAGCAGAGCGCAGGAACCAAAAATCATGGCAATGACAAACGCCCAGGATGTTCATACTTCATCCAGTTTGTGTTGGGGAAACAGTTCCACGGGAAAGAGTGGGCAGGCCTGGGCCATTGCTCAGAGCCCTATTCCTGGTGGCTTCAGTGCACTGGGCACACTCACATATAAAGGAGTGGCCCACAAACTCTTGTGCTAAGGCAGCACAAATCACTCGAAAGCAAAAAAACTTGCTCATGTTTTGCATTGAACAGAAAGTGGATACTCATAACATCTTGGTGAGAAGCACAACATACAATTTTCGAAACAAAATTTTTTTCGTTTGGGTCCAAATGCCCCGCACGCCATCACCCCATGCAACAACAATGACAATGTAACAATCGAGTAGGATGGTTGGTGCTGATCATTCTTGTGCACGAAATCAAAAATTGTTCAAATGCTGATGGCAACAGTCTTGAAGGGAGTTCAGATATGCAACAACAACAGTAGCAATGGTGCTTAGGAAGGGGGTCCAAAATGGCCAGCAACATTTTTTGCTAGGCCAAATGGACCGCTCTTGGAAGAAGCATGGTGTGCCACCATACCTCCAAACACCAATATTCGCGAGACCGCAGGGCGCAGTGATGAATTCTAGACGGCTAGGAAGAAGCAGAGGATGTTTGGAAATCGATATGTTTGGACTCTTGTGCGGCATCCACATATAAAAGGCAACTTGTGTAAAGGAACCTTTTGTTCCTTGCACCTCTAGCAGCCTGCTCAATGTTAGACACATATCCTCAAAAAAACTTGTGGCCGTCGACGGCATATAGATCACCTCATGACGCGGCAGGCCATTCTGGTATCCTGTGGTTGGAGGATCTCGAAATTGCATCCAATGCCACTACTGCATTTGTGCATGCTATTTACAAGGAGAGAGTTGCACACCTCTCAGCACAAGGCGAGGGCTCACTCGCAGTGCTGTGGTGCTTGCCAGGGGGGGGGGGGGGCAGACGAAAATTTACTGGTTGCATCCTTGGCCATCCCTCAGCCATGCTGCACCTTTGCATCAGGGATGCCGCGTCCCATCACTGGCTTCCCTAACAGCAAAGTCAGGAGATACCAGATTTCACACCCTGCCAGGCCCATCACACCCATACATTGCTCAGCTCGTGGGTTCATACGTGTGACAGCACTCTAATGAGGACGCCACGCCAACAACACACTGCAAGGTGTGTGCCATTTTTTTCAGTCAACAATGCACCAGTTTCTAGCACTGCCCATCAGTCCGATGCAGTGGTGTTCCTCTGTATTGTGCACATTGAAATGTGTTTCTCTTCTTACAAATCACTGCCAACATGATTTTTTGACGTCACCCATCCCTCACACATATTCATGTACGTCTTTACAGTGTAATGTGTGTCCGTTTTTTTGAACTCAACACTAAAACCGTTTTCTGACAGTGCATCAGTCAGCCATGGTGGTGTTCCTCTTTACCATGTGTGTCTCATCTTTTTCAACTGTGGCCTGCAGCACGACCTCTGGGACGCCAAGCTCAGCCATCTACTGTGGTATGCCAACAGGGCCAGTACTCCCATGTTGATGCAAGCTGGCTCACTGATGGCAGAACTTATATCCCAGGAACTATAGCCGCCGAGGGGTTGCATTGCAACGTGGAAGGCGCCAGGTGAGTTGGGTCCCAGTATGATAGCTCGGTCAACAGACGGCCTTTGATTCATTTCGCACTGCAAAGACAACATTTGCTGCAAATTTGGCTCTGCAGAAGAAATTGCAATGTGTGCGGCGTGCGTTGTTCCCGCCAGGAATTGATGTACATTATTGATGGTGATGTTGGTTTGGGGTTCGGGGCCACAGCCCGGTACCAGAATGACGAAAAAGGGTTGTAGTGGCACTGTGGTGAACCATTTGACCAAGCTTAGGTCTGCATGACAGTGTGGTGGTTGCTGCTGGCCACCGGCGTTGTGGCAGGCCCATGTTGTACACACATTTGCACTCTTGATTGTCATCGTCATTGGGCGGCAGGGGGTATCATCCCCGCTGGGCGCCATGTGCAAGCCAGCGCATTAGTTCCAGCCGGCGGGCTTGTTTTGCCTGACACAGGGGATCATTGGTAGGACATCCAACTTACCTGTGCCCTCGAACCCTTTCCGTCGCTTGGCAGGGGATGTGCTGGTGCCTGGGTGTCATGTGTATCAGAGGGTACCATTGTACAGGCAAAGACTGGCTTCGGGGAGTCATGAGATCTGCAGTGCGCAAAAACTGACAGATGGGGGATGCGCAGACTGAGGCACACAGGCTGTGTACACGGCGACACTGGGGCGACACCAAATCAGACACGAAAAACAAGAGACTTGCAGACCTTCACAAAATGGTGATAAGGAATGGCGGTTTGGTCTTGGGTTGGCTCTTCACGACTGCGTGCTGAAGGACGTGACGCGAACACGGATGCAACAGAAGACAATTACCAAAACACACGCAGACGAGCAGACAGGCAACCGAGGCAGTGCCAAAAAAATGGGACAGGCCAAGGGGATGGGCGTGGCTTTGAGGCACCAAATATTGACAGACTCGACTCCTGCTGCCTTGCAACCCACATGCCGGCAACTACCTCTGCAACCGCTGGTGACTAGCCCTAACCGCTGTTGATACCAACCGCCTTTACAACAAACAGCCCTGGTACCCTACCCCAACCGCAATATCACAGTGAGGTTTGCACACTGTTACGGGCCCCTGGGTAGATGCCGGTTTTTGGAGGACTCAAAGACGCGCCACCTTCCGTTTCACACACCAACAGGGCCCTTTGCAGACATCCGTCGGCCGACATACGGGCATTTGGTGAAACCTAGTATGCACGTAGCAAAACCTAGTAAAATGTAGCAAAACCTAGTAAAATGTAGCAAAACCTAGTAACCTAGTAAAAAAAAATTGTTTACTAGGTAAAAAAAGCAAAAATTTTAAAAAATTTTCCTTACTAGGTTACTAGGTAGTGAAAAATTTGGACTTGAATTTGAACAAAAAACACCAAGTTTATGGGGGGGGGGGGGTCAACGGTAGGTGGTATTTATGTTTAAGGGCATGGTGCCCTCTGGTCTATTCCAGGCCACTTGTGTAAGTGGCGCCCCACCCAGGCCAAACCGTGTATTGCAAGGTCAGCAAAAATAAAATGAGGCTCAAGAAAAGAAGGAGCTTTTATATCATAAATATATATATACATGTATGAGGTGCACACACGTGTGCTTTATATGAAGTCGCAAAACACGCGCTTGTAGATGAGGTCTGCCTTCTTATCTTTGTATGTGGGTTGTGCAGAGGGAGGGTTGTGCTTGCACATGTTGCGAAGCACGCCCGTGGTATTTTCTTCCAACTCTTTGATTAGATTTGTGTCATACTCGAATTTCCCGGAGGCATCTTTGGGGTAATGCTCTGGAACAAAAAATTCTTGACCACGGATCACCACTTTTGGATGGACCTCATCTATAGAAGGCGGCTTGTCAACCACAAGCCGGTCACCCAAGGCGAATGCCAACACAATGCATGCCAATGTGGCAGCAAATTGCACTGTCCAATTGCGCAATGCCACACATATCTCCGAGGGACAGAAACCAGAAGCATGCAGGGCACACTCATAAAGTCCTCATTCAGGGCACGTGATGTGGGCTGTTTCGTCCCAAAAAAAGCAAGACGAACGGCTGGGTGAACAATAGGGCGTAGCATACATCCTCGCCAAGGCCCAACTGGGTGTGGTCTCAATAGGGGGGGCATGCGGAGAATTGCGATAGTGCAAAGCTGCCTGTGCAATCTCACGCAACAACCACAATCTGTCTTGTGGAAGTTGGATGCTACCGTTGACAACACGCCTAGACAAAAGGCAATGAAGCATCAGAAGGCAGGCACGATGGCAGCTCACACCGTCTTCCTGATGTAGGAAGGCGGAGTAGAGGGGGGCTATAGCAAAAGCTACGATGCCAAACTCACCCAAATACTTGTCCCACCTCTTCTGCGCCCTTGCCTCAATGCCTTCTCGTTCGGCAATGAGGTTCACTATTGCCAACTCCTCGGTGTTTGCACCCGCTATGTACGGCTTGTTACACAGCGGATCGAACACGAGGCACAAGAAGGTACGTGTTGGGGAAACCAACAACAAGCGCAGCACCCAATGTACATTGCGCTTATTATATATCTGCGCCACAAGCAAGGGAGGCACATAGATCATATCAATGGACGCTGCTTTCAAAGTACGCAGCGCCCATGACTCAGCCAACACCAACCTACGACCCAACGGCAAAGAAGACACATTCCACAATGAGTCACGCACAACCCACACCACACCCATAACATCCCAGTCCGCACTCAAAGCTGTCCGAGCGAGCCACCAGTAATACACAACAATCTCGGCAGTATCTGTGACCCAAGCTTTTGAGTAAACATCCCTCAAATGGCGTGCCTCTAGCTTATATTGTTGGGACCCAGAACTTGGAATGATCACGTAAAGTGGTTGTTCCCATTCGTCAGGGAGCAATGACTCAACATGCTGTAATTGGGCAGTAGGGTCGCCTGGGCCATTAGTCAGGGCATGGCACACTGCGGCCAAGACGTCATCTCCACAAACAGGCCTCGTAATAACCATTCCGGTCTGTGACGGCGGGATGGTATTAGAGCATGGGGGTGGAGGCACAGTCTCCGTCCTAGCATTGGGATGGTCGGCCAATTCCTCCATGGCTGGAGGTGGGCTGGTAGGAGACGCATTTGCGGGGGTAATCGCGGGGAGGCTGCTGTCACCATCCGGGTGTGGGGAGGGGGGGTCAAAGCACACGGGGAGGAGGGGGTAGTTTCAGCATGGGATTGCGTGGGATGCAAGATCTTCCCAACCTCAACCTCCTCCTCCCACTTTTGCAAGACCCAGCGTGACTCATCTCTATCTTTAAACTTGCGAGCAACGCACTCCTCACCTTCCAAACACCACATGCACCCCTCGCAAGAGACACACCATAAGAAAACTTTCCGATGGCACTGCCCACAAGTGAAGGGAGGGCGGTATAGGGGCATGGAATGCCACCGCTTGCTTCCACGGTCCAATTCCCGCTTCACAAGTGGTGCAAGAGCCAGGGACTCACCGTCACAGCTACCATCCGATGAGGAATTAGAATCTGAATCAGAATTGGAGTCTGACAATTCTTGGCTCCTCTTGGCAGCTTTCTTTTTTGGGGGGCCTCCTTGTGACTTCAGAGCACGCACATGAGGCGCTTCAACGCGGGTTACAACGGTGCGTCTCACATGACCAAACTTAAAGGGACGGGAACCAACAAACTTCATGGAGTAGCGCAAAGGCACCTTGAAGCCGGGTTCCTTCACAAGAAGCCACAACAAACAGCCCTCACAAACACCTAATGTGCAATACGTGGCACATGTGCAAGCCTCGGCTGTGACACAGTGAACCCTCAAGAAGTCGACAAATTGGGGCCATGTAGCACGACCTCCGTCAAATGTGATGGCCAAGGTTTTCTTCCACTGGGCCACTTGCATGCAATCGATGGGGGGGTACTCACGGACAGGCTTGCCGTTGGCACCCCGTATTCGTGATGCAACACCTTGATGGAAGAAGATTGCATCACCATCATCGAAAAAGATTGCATCATGAAGTATGCATTGGGCCTCTTGCCACATCCAAGGAGCAGGCTGCATAGCTCTACCCCCTAGTTGTTCGCGGCTTTTGGTCCATTGTTCACCCATTCGAGGCACAACCTCTTGCAGAAACTCACGCAGCCCGTGCAACTTGTGCCGACTAAGAAGTTTCATACAAAAAGCTCTTGACTCTGCATGTGTGCTACACGGGACACGGGGTCGGAGTGGCCCACATGCCACCCTTGGCATTTGTCGATATATTCTTTTTGGGCATGCTCCAAATAATGGGGATTTGCCGCATAATAGTCACTTAACGCGACCCAACCGGCTTTGAAAACGGGTGTGCTCCAACTAAGATGCACGTCCCGGATGGCTGCGTGCACTTCTTCCCGGGTGGAGCGGTCCGAGATAACCTTCTTTAAAGCCTTCAATATTGCTGTTTGTGCGTGCTAGTAGCACAAAAACAACCCAATTGCAACCCACACTCGCTTTGCTGCATTATACATGGCAGGGTCACCATCGCTCATGAACATTCCCATGCTCCAAGTGAAGCCTGGATAGCGGGTGGAAATGGCACGGCTCGTGCACTCTAGAATGAAGTGCAAAGCATCAGTGTTCTCGTGTTCTGCAAGACTAAAGGAAAAAAGTGCTGTGGTGTGGTTCATGGTGAGGCCCCCCAAAAGCAGAATGCGGAGGCGTTGCCATATCACCTTGCCAGTACCATCCAACCAACACCATGGCACCTGGCCTGATCGCTGGCATTCTTCAAAAATTAGTCTGGCGGTTTCCAAGAAACGTTTCGTACAAAAAACAATGGCCATGAAAGGTTCAAGCTTGTAATCAAGCAAGATGACCTCATCTGGCAGTTGACTGCTCGTGGGCCATGCGTCCAATATGGCGCAAAACTCCTGAAATGTCATCTTCATGCGATGACCGTACCTTCTGCGACGACATGTCTGTAGGAATGTGCGTACCTTCTCTTGTAGGCGGGTGATGCTTGCAACTTAGATGCAATCTCACTAGGAGATTGCCGATATTCAAAATATTGCTGCTCGATAAAGGCGCCGCCAGCCTCTTCCAACCAGGCGCCTCGCCTTAGGCCCTTTGTGCGATGGGCACAGTCATTGCTGTGTGGTGCAGTAACTTCAACAAACCACATCTCAGCTGAGGCGGCATCACTCCGCACTTTCGCGACAGCAGCACAGCCCTGGCAAGATCCCTTACCGGTAGGACCGCTGAGACAACACATCACATCACAATTGTTGCTCTGTGTGTTCCTGTACTTGAACCAACACATCCTTTTTTTTTCCATACGCCTGCACTTCATCTGATGAAGAACCCTTGTCCTGCGTCCCATCCTCCGTGTGTGCGTCAACATCAGAGTCCTCAGGTTGTGGAGCCGACACCTCTGTTGATTGCTCTTTGGCGGTCTTGGGGCGTCCACCAATGAAGACCCTCTTTTGGGCCATCTTCCCACCACTGGTTCCTTCACGCCATAGCCCGTGGCTCGGCAAAAACTTGATTACATTTGCCTCACTAATGTGAGGCACCGCTGCCATTGCGCCGTTTATAGCAAACATCCGTCCTACATAGTCATCCGGGTTGTTGGTAACTTCAATGGTTTTGGCAAACCATTCAAGAAGGGTTGGTGTGGGGGCAACTTCAGAAGTAGAATGATGCTGCGTTGCTTGAGAAGCGTCGGAGTTTAGTGGTACCCTGCGGTACCGCACTCCCCAGAAAGCAGTCTCACATTTCCCTGAGGCGGAAGAGTGCTTCGGTTTGAGGTAGGCACCATGGGCCTTGATGAAGTCACTCACCTTGTTGCGGGTGGCATGAGGCACCTGACAATACGTTGGAGCAATGGTTTTGCCCAAACAACATCGGTCTTTTGCAGCGTAAACTCCAAAGTGGTGTCAACCCACTCTTGAAGGGTGAGAGCTGGTTGAGTGTCTGCCATCGAACACTCTGGACAATCTGAGGGTTGCAAAAAGATATGCTTATGGCACACCCACAAGCTCTATTGGGTTTTGCACCTGTCACATGCAAAAGGGCACTTCACCCTGGCGTATATATAGACTTTCTGAATGGTATTTCATTTCGGGTTGGGCATCGCCACCCCAAACTGATGAGGAGCCCTAAGCGTCCCGAATCATGAGGTTTTTCTTTTCCCCCCTCTCCAGCTAGAATATTGAAGTTGCACACAACTGCCAGTTTGGGTGGAGGCAAGTGCGTACGTATGGCCATAGCAACTTGAGGTGGTGGCCTTGGACCACACAGATCCAGGCTACAAGCACCTCTCCCCGCTGACACCAAACATTGAACACAAAAGCCTCCGCACTGGAATTGTTGCTTTGCAATGGAGACGGATTAGGCACAGCTTGGCCAAAGAAAATTATTGTGATGTGTTACCGGATGGCGGGTGGTGCGGCCTCACACTCGGACCCAAAATTTGTCTCGCAGGAAAAATTGCCACCCATACCCCACATGAGGGGGTATGTTACGGGGGGTGGCCGAAACAAAGATGCGGCCACCCCCCACTAGAATTTGAGCAGACGGGGATGCTCAACTGAAGTGGCCCACAAGTGGGCAAGGTGGCTACATAACTCATGCCGCCTGGGGGGTCCTCACCGCTTCAGATCAGGGGGCAGAATCAAAAGTGGCCCACAAGTGGGCAAGGTGGCTACATAATCCCTACCGCCTAGGGGGTCCCCACCGCTTCGGAGCGGGGGCAGAATCAGAAGTGGCCCAAAAATGGGCAAGATGGCTACATAACCCCTGCCGCCTTGGGGGTCCCCACCTCTTTAGAGCGGGGGGGGAAATCAGGAGCGGGGTGCAGAATCAGAAGTGGCCCACAAGTGGGCAAGGTGGCTACATAGCCCCTGCCGCATGGGGGGTCCCCACCGCTTCAGAGCGGGGGGCAGAATCAGAAGTGGCCCACAAGTGGGCAAGGTGGCTACATAACCCGTGCCGCCGGGGGGGTCCCAACCGCTTCAGAGCGGGGGGAAAACTCAGAAGTGGCCCACAAGTGGGCAAGGTGGCTACCTAACCCCTGCCGCCTCGGGGGTCCCCACCGCTTCAGATCAGGGGGCAGAATCAGAACTGGCCCACAAGTGGGCAAGGTGGCTACCTAACCCCTACCGCCTGGGGCGTTTCCACCGCTTCAGAGCGGGGGGCAGAGTCAGAAATAGCCCACAAGTGGGCAAGGTGGCTACATAACGCCTGCCGCCTGGGGCGTCCCCACCGCTTCAGAGCGGGGGGCAGAATCAACAGTGGCCCACAAGTGGGCAAGGTGGCTACCTAACCCCTGCTGCCTAGGGGGCCCCATCGCTACAGTGCGGGGGGCAAAATCAGATATGGCCCACAAGTGGGCAAGGTGGCTACCTAACCCCTGCCGCCTGGGGGGTCCCCACCGCTTCAGAGCCGGGGGCAAAATCAGAAGTGGCCCACAAGTGGGCAAGGTGGCTACCTAACCCCTGCCGCCTTGGGGGTCCCCACCGCTTCAGAGCGGGGGGCAAAATCAGAAGTGGCCCACAAGTGGGCAAGGTGGCTACATAATCCCTGCCGCCTTGGGGGTGCCCACCGCTTCGGAGCGGGGGGCAAAATCAGAAGTGGCCCACAAGTGGGCAAGGTGGCTACATAACCCCTGCCGCCTCGGGGGTGCCCACCGCTTCAGAGCGGGGGGCAGAATCAGAAGTGGCCCACAAGTGGGCAAGGTGGCTACCTAACCCCTGCCGAATGGGGGGTCCCCACCCCTTCAGAGCGGGGGGCAAAATCAGAAGTTGCCCACAAGTGGGCAAGGTGGCTACATAACCGCGGCCACTAGGGGGGTCCCCACCGCTTCGGAGCGGGGGGCAGAATCAGAAGTGGCCCACAAGTGGGCAAGGCGGCTACCTAACCCCTGCCGCCTTGGGGGTCCCCACCGCTTCGGAGCGGGGGGCAGAATCAGAAGTAGCCCACGAGTAGGTAAGGTGGCTACACAACCCCTGCCGCCTTGGGGGTCCCCACCGCTTCGGAGCGGGGGGCAGAATCAGAAGTGGCCCACAACTGGGCAAGGTGGCTACCTAAACCCTGCCGCCTGGGGGGTCCCCACCACTTCAAAGCGGGGGGCAGAATCAGAAGTGGCCCACAAGTGGGCAAGGTGGCTACCTAGCCCCTGCCGCCTGGGGGGTCCCCACCGCTTCAGAGCGGGGGGCATAATCAGAAGTGGCCCACAAGTGGGCAAGGTGGCTACATAACCCCTGCCGCCTGGGGGGTCCCCACCGCTTCAGAGCGGGGGGCAGAATCAGAAGTGGCGCACAAGTGGGCAAGGTGGCTACCTAACCACTGCCGCCCAGGGGGTCCCCACCGCTTCAGAGCGGGCGGCGGAAATAGAAGTGGGCCACAAGTGGGCAAGGTGGCTACATAACCCCGGCCACCTGGGGGGTCCCCATCGCTTCGGAGCGGGGGGCAAAATCAGAAGTGGCCCAGAAGTGGGCAAGGTGGCTACATAACCCCTGCCGCCTCGGGGGTGCCCACCGCTTCAGAGCGGGGGGCAGAATCAGAAGTGGCCCACAAGTGGGCAAGGTGGCTACCTAACCCCTGCCGCCTGGGGGGTCCCCACCGCTTCACAGCGGGGGGCAAAATCAGAAGTGGCCCACAAGTGGGCAAGGTGGCTACATGATCCCTACCGCCTGGGGGGTCCCCACCGCTTCAGAGCGGGGGGTAGAATCAGCAGTGGCCCACAAGTGGGCAAGGTGGCTACCTAACCACTGCCGCCCGGGGGGTCCCCACTGCTTCAGATTTGGGCGGCAGAATCAGAAGTGGCCCACAAGTGGGCAAGGTGGCTACATAACCCCGGCCACTAGGGGGGTCCCCACCGCTTCAGAGCGGGGGGCAGAATCAGAAGTGGCCCACAAGTGGGCAAGGTGGCTACATAATCCCTGCCGCCTTGGGGGTCCCCACCGCTTCGGAGCTGGGGGCAGAATCAGAAGTAGCCCACGAGTGGGTAAGGTGGCTACATAACCCCTGCCGCCTTGGGGGTCCCCACCGCTTCGGAGCGGGGGGCAGAATCAGAAGTGGCCCAAAAGTGGGCAAGGTGGCTACCTAAACCCTGCCGCCTGGGGGGTCCCCACCACTTCAGAGCGGGGGGCAGAATCCGAAGTGGCCCACAAGTGGGCAAGGTGGCTACCTAACCCCTGCCGCCTGGGGGGTCCCCACCGCTTCAGAGCGGGGGGCAGAATCAGAAGTGGCCCGCAAGTGGGCAAGTTGGCTGCATAACCCCTGCCACCTTGGCGGTCCCCACCGCTTTAGAGCGGGGGGCACAATCAGAAGTGGCCCACAAGTGGGCAAGGCGGCTACCTAACCCCTGTCACCTCGGGGGTCCCCACCGCTTGTAAGCGGGGGGGGAATTAAGAAGTGGCCCACAAGTGGGCAAGGTGGCTACATAACCCATGCCGCCTCGGGGGATACCCACCGCTTCAGAGCGGGGGGTAGAATCAGAAGTGGCCCACAAGTGGGCAAGGTGGCTACCTAACCCCTGTCACGTCAAGGGTCGCCACCGCTTCAGAGCGGGGGGCAGAATCAGAAGTGGCCCACAAGTGGGCAAGGTGGCTACATAACCCCTGCCGCCAGGGGGATCCCCACCGCTTCGGAGCGAGGGGGAAGATTCACAAGTGGCCCACAAGTGGGCAAGGTGGCTACATAACCCATGCCGCCTCGGGGGGTTCAGGGCGGGGGGCAGAATCAGAAGTGGCCCACAAGTGGGCAAGGTGGCTACATAACCCCTGACGCCTGGGGGGTTTCCACCGCTTCAGAGCGGGGGGCATAATCAGAAGTGGCCCACAAGTGGGCAAGGTGGCTACCTAACCCCTACCGCTTGGGGGGTCCCCACCGCTTCAGAGCGGGGGGCACAATCAGAAGTGGCCCACAAGTGGGCAAGGTTGCTACATAACCCCTGCCGCCTGGGTGGTCTCCACCGCTTCACAGCGGGGGGCAAAATCAGAAGTGGCCCAAAAGTGGGCAAGGTGGCTACATAACCCCTGCCGCCTGGGGGGTCCCCACCGCTTCACAGCGGGGGGCAAAATCAGAAGTGGCCCACAAGTGGGCAAGGTGGCTACATAACCCCTGCCGCCAGGGGGATCCCGACCGCTTCAGAGCGAGGGGGAAGATTCACAAGTGGCCCACAAGTGGGCAAGGTGGCTACATAACCCATGCCGCCTCGGGGGGTCCCCACCGCTTCAAGGCAGGGGGAAGAATCAGAAGTGGCCCACAAGTGGGCAAGGTGGCTACATAACCCCTGCCGCCGACCCCCGAGGTGACAGGTGTTAGGTAGCCGCCTTGCCCACTCGGGAGCCACTTTTGATTCTACCCCCCGCTCCGAAGCGGTGGGGATCCCCTGAGCCGGCATGGGTTATGTAGCCACCTTGCCCACTTGTGGGCCACTTCTGATTTTTCCCCCCGCTCTGAAGCGGTGGAAACCCCCCCCCACCGCTTCAGAGCGGGGGGCAGAATCAGAAGTGGCCCACAAGTGGGCAAGGTGGCTACATAACCCCTGCCGCCTGGGGGATCCCCACCGCTTCATAGCGGGGGGCACAATCAGAAGTGGCCCACAAGTGGGCAAGGGGGCTACATAACCCCTGCCGCCTAGGGGGACCCCACCGCTTCAGAGCGGGGGGCGGAATCAGAAGTGGCCCACAAGTGGTCAAGGTGGCTACATAACCCCTGCCACCTGGGGGGTCCCCACCGCTTCAGAGCGGGGGGCAGAATCAGAAGTGGCCCACAAGTGGGCAAGGTGGCTACATAACCCCTGCCGCCTGGGGGGTCCCCACAGCTTCAAAGCGGGGGGCAGAATCAGAAGTGGCCCACAAGTGGGCACGGTGGCTACATAACCCATGCCGGCTTGGGGGATCCCCACCGCTTCAGAGCGGGGGGCAGAATCAGAAGTGGCCCAAAAGTGGGCAAGGGGGCTACATAACCCCTGCCGCCTGGGGGGTCCCCACCGCTTCAGAGCGGGGGGCGGAACCAGAAGTGGCCCACAAGTGGGCAAGGTGGCTACCTAAACCCTATCACCACGGGGGTCCCCACAGCTTCAAAGCGGGGGGCAGAATCAGAAGTGGCCCAAAAGTGGGCAAGGTGGCTACATAACCCATGCGGCCTCGGGGGAACCCCACCGCTTCAGAGCGGGGGGCAGAATCGAAAGTGGCCCACAAGTGGGCAAGGTGGCTACATAACCCTGCCGCCCGGGGGGTCCCCACCGCTTCGGAGCGGGGGTCAAAATCAGAAGTGGCCCACAAGTGGGCAAGGTGGATACCTAACCCCTGCGGCCTGGGGGGTCCCCACCACTTGAGAGCGGGGGGCAGAATCAGAAGTGGCCCACAAGTGGGCAAGGTGGCTACATAACCGATGCCGGCTTGGGGGATCCCCACCGCTTCAGAGCGGGGGGTAGAATCACAAGTGGCCCACAAGTGGTCAAGGTGGCTACATAACCCCTGCCGCCTGGGGGGTGCCCACCGCTTCAGAGCGGGGGGCAGAATCGAAAGTGGCCCACAAGTGGGCAAGGTGGCTACATAACCCTGCCGCCCGGGGGATCCCCACCGCTTCAGAGCGGGGGGCAGAATCAGAAGTGGCCCACAAGTGGGCAAGGTGGCTACCTAACCCCTGCCGCCTTGGGGGTCCCCACTGCTTCGGAAAGGGGGGCAGAATGAGAAGTGGCCCACAAGTGGGCAAGGTGGCAACATAACCCCTGCCGCCTTGGGGGTCCCCACCGCTTCAGAGCAGGGGGCAGAAGCAGAAGTGGCCCAAAAGTGGGCAAGGTGGCTACATAACGCCTTCCGCCGGGGGGGTCCCCACCGCTTCAGGGCGGGGGGCAAAATATGAAGTGGCCCACACGTGGGCAAGGTGGCTACATAACCCCTGCCGCCTGGGGGTCCCCACCGCTTCGGAGCGGGGGGCAGAATCAGAAGTGGCCCACAAGTGGGCAAGGTGGCTACCTAACCCCTGCCGCCTTGGGTGTCCCCACCGCTTCAGAGTGGGGGGGGCAGAATCAGAAGTGGCCCACAAGTGGGCAAGGTGGCTACGTAACCCCTGCCACCTCGGGGGTCCCCACCGCTTCAGATCAGGGGGCAGAAGCAGAAGTGGCCCACAAGTGGGCAAGGTGGCTACATAACCCCTGCCGCCTGGGGGGTCCCCACTGCTTTAGAGCGGGGGGCAGAATCAGAAGTGGCCCGCAAGTGGGCAAGGTGGCTACATAACCCCTGCCGCCTAGGGGGTCCCCACCGCTTCAGAGTGGGGGGCAGAATCAGAAGTGGCCCACAAGTGGGCAAGGTGGCTACCTAACCCCTGCCGCCTAGGGAGTCCCCACCATTTCAGAGTGGGGGGCACAATCAGAAGTGGCCCACAAATCGGCAACGTGGCTACAAAACCCCTGCCGCCTGGGGGGTCCCCACGGCTTTAGAGCGGAGGGCAGAATCAGAAGTGTCCCGCAAGTGGGCGAGGTGGCTAAATAACCGCTGCCGGCTAGGGGGTCCCCACCGCTTCAGAGTGGGGGGCAGAATCAGAAGTGGCCCACAAGTGGGCAAGGTGGCTACATAACCCCTGCCAGCGGGGGGGTCCCCATCGCTTCCGATCAGGGGGCGAAAGCAGAAGTGGCCCACAAGTGGGCAAGGTGGCTACATAGCCCCTGCCGCCTGGGGGGTCCCCACCGCTTCAGAGCTGGGGGCAGAATGAGAAGTGCCCCACAAGTGGGCAAGGTGGCTACATAACCCCTTCTGCCTGGGGGGTCCCCACCGCTTCAGAGCGGGGGGCAGAATTAGAAGTGCCCCACAAGTGGGCAAGGTGGCTACATAACCCCTGCTGCCTGGGGGGTCCCCACCGCTTTAGAGCGGGGGGCAGAATGAGAAGTGGCCCACAAGTGGGCAAGGTGGCTACATAACCCCTGCCGCCTTGGGGGTGCTCACCGCTTCCGATCAGGGGGCGGAATCGAAAGTGGCTCACAAATGGGCAAGGTGGCTACATAACCCCTACCGCCTTGGGCGTCCCCACCGCTTCAGATCAGGGGGCAGAATCAGAAGTGGCCAACAAGTGGGCAAGGTGGCTACATAACCCCTGCCGCCTTGGGGGTCTCCACCGCTTCGAAGCGGGGGGCAGAGTCAGAAGTGGCCCACAAGTGGGCAAGGTGGCTAAGTAACCCCTGCCGCCTGGGGGGTCTCCACCGCTTCAGAGCGGGGCGCAGAATCAGAACTGGCCCACAACTGGGCAAGGTGGCTACATAACCCATACCGCCTTGGGCGTCCCTCCGCTTCAGAGTGGGGGGGCAGAATCAGAAGTGGCCCACAAGTGGGCAAGGTGGCTACGCAACCCCTGCCACCTCGGGGGTCCCCACCGCTTCAGAGCGGGGGGCAGAATCAGAAGTGGCCCACAAGTGGGCAAGGTGGTTACATAACCCCTTCCGCCTAGGGGGTCCCCACCGCTTCGGAGCGGGGGGCAGAATCAGAAGTGGCCCACAAGTGGGCTAGGTGGCTACATAACCCGTGCCGCCTGGGGGCTCCCTTTTGCTTCAGAGCAGGGGGCACAATCAGAAGTGGCCCGCAAGTGGGCAAGGTGGCTATATATCCTTTGCCGCCTGGGGGGTCCCCACCGCTTCAGAGCGGGGGGGCAGAATCAGAAGTGGCCCACAAGTGGGCAAGGTGGCTAAGTAACCCATGCCGCCTGGGGGGTCCCCACCGCTTCAGAGCGGGGGGCAGAATCAGAAGTGGCCCACAAGTGCGCTAGGTGGCTACATAACCCCTGCCGCCCGGGGGGTCCCCACCGCTTCAGAGCGGGGGGCAGAATCAGAAGTGCCCCACAAGTGGGCAAGGTGGCTACATAACCCCTGCCGCCTGGGGGGTCCCCACCGCTTCAGAGCGGGGGGCAGAATCAGAAGTGGCCCACAAGTGGGCAAGGTGGCTAAGTAACCCCTGCCGCCTGGGGGTCCCCACCGCTTCAGAGCGGGGGGCAGAATCAGAAGTGGCCCACAAATGGGCAAGGTGGCTACATAATCTCTGCCGCCTTGGGGGTCCCAACGCTTCGGAGGTGGGGGGCAGAATCAGAAGTGGCCCACAAGTGGGCAAGGTGGCTAAATAACCCGTGCCACCTGGGGGGTCCCCACCACTTCAGGGCGGGGGGCAGAATCAGAAGTGGCCCACACGTGGGCTAGGTCGCTACATAACCCCTGCCGCCTGGGGGGTCCCCACTGCTTTAGAGCGGGGGGCGGAATCAGAAGTGGCCCGCAAGTGGGCAAAGTGGCTACATAACCCCTGCCGTCTAGGGGGTCCCCACCGCTTCAAAGCGGGGGGGGAAATCAGGTGTGGCCCAAAAGTGGGCAAGGTGGCTACATAACACCTGCCGCCTGGGGGGTCCCCACCGCTTCGGATCAGGGGGCAGAATCGGAAGTGGCCCATAGGTGGGTAAGGCGGCTACATAACCCCTGCCGCCTTGGGCGTCCCCACCGCTTCAGAGCGGGGGGCAGAATCAGAAGTGGCCCACAAGTGGGGAAGGTGGCTAAGTAACCCCTGCCGCCTGGGGGTCCCCGCCGCTTCAGAGCGGGGGGCAGAATCAGAAGTGGCCCACAAATGGGCAAGGTGGCTACATAATCTCTGCCGCCTTGGGGGTCCCAACGCTTCGGAGTGGGGGGCAGAATCAGAAGTGGCCCACAAGTGGGCAAGGTGGCTACATAACCCGTGCCACCTGGGGGGTCCCCACCACTTCAGGGCGGGGGGCACAATCAGAAGTGGCCCACAAGTGGGCAAGGTGGCTACATAGGCCCTGCCGCCTGGGGGGTCCCCACCGCTTCGGATCAGGGGGCAGAATCAGAAGTGGCCCACAAGTGGGCAAGGTGGCTACATAACCCCTGCCGCCGTGGGGATCCCCACCGCTTCAGAGCGGGGGGCAGAATCAGAAGTGCCCCACAAGTGGGCAAGGTGGCTACATAACCCCTGCCGGCTGGGGGGTCCCCACCGCTTCAGAGCGGGGGGCAGAATCAGAAGTGGCCCACAAATGGGCAAGGTGGCTACATAATCTCTGCCGCCTTGGGGGTCCCAACGCTTCGGAGGTGGGGGGCAGAATCAGAAGTGGCCCACAAGTGGGCAAGGTGGCTAAATAACCCCTGCCACCTGGGGGGTCCCCACCACTTCAGGGCGGGGGGCAGAATCAGAAGTGGCCCACAAGTGGGCTAGGTGGCTACATAACCCCTGCCGCCTGGGGGGTCCCCACTGCTTTAGAGCGGGGGGCAGAATCAGAAGTGGCCCACAAGTGGGCAAGGTGGTTAAATAACCCCTGCCGCCTGGGGGGTCCCCACCGCTTGAGGGCGGGGGGCAGAATCAGAAGTGGCCCGCAAGTGGGCAAAGTGGCTACATAACCCCTGCCGTCTAAGGGGTCCCCACCGCTTCAAAGCGGGGGGGGAAATCAGGAGTGGCCCAAAAGTGGGCAAGGTGGCTACATAACACCTGCCGCCTGGGGGGTCCCCACCGCTTCGGATCAGGGGGCAGAATCGGAAGTGGCCCATAGGTGGGTAAGGCGGCTACATAACCCCTGCCGCCTTGGGCGTCCCCACCGCTTCAGAGCGGGGGGCAGAATCAGAAGTGGCCCACAAGTGCGCTAGGTGGCTACATAACCCCTGCCGCCTGGGGGGTCCCCACCGCTTCAGAGCGGGGGGCAGAATCAGAAGTGGCCCACAAGTGGGCAAGGTGGCTAAGTAACCCTCGCCGCCTGGGGGTCCCCACCGCTTCAGAGCGGGGGGCAGAATCAGAAGTGGCCCAAAAATGGGCAAGGTGGCTACATAATCCCTGCCGCCTTGGGGGTCTGAACGCTTCGGAGTGGGGGGCAGAATCAGAAGTGGCCCCCAAGTGGGCAAGGTGGCTAAATAACCCCTGCCACCTGTGGGGTCCCCACCACTTCAAGGCGGGGGGCAGAATCAGAAGTGGCCCACAAGTGGGCTAGGTGGCTACATAACCCCTGCCGCCTGGGGGGTCCCCACTGCTTTAGAGCGTGGGGCGGAATCAGAAGTGGCCCGCAAGTGGGCAAGGTGGCTACATAACCCCTGCCGCCTGGGGGGTCCCCACCACTTCAGGGCGGGGGGCAGAATCAGAAGTGGCCCACAAGTGGGCTAGGTGGCTACATAACCCCTGCCGCCTGGGGGGTCCCCACTGCTTTAGAGCGGGGGGCGGAATCAGAAGTGGCCCGCAAGTGGGCAAAGTGGCTACATAACCACTGCCGTCTAGGGGGTCCCCACCGCTTCAAAGCGCGGGGGGAAATCAGGAGTGGCCCAAAAGTGGGCAAGGTGGCTACATAACACCTGCCGCCTGGGGGGTCCCCACCGCTTCGGATCAGGGGGCAGAATCGGAAGTGGCCCACAAGTGGGCAAGGTGGCTACATAACCCCTGCCGCCTGTGGGGTCCCCGACGCATCAGAGCGGGGTGCAGAATCAGAAGTGGCCCACAAGTGGGCAAGGTGGCTAAATAACCCCTGCCGCCTGGGGGGTCCCCACCGCTTCAGAGCGGGGGGGCAGAATCAGAAGTGGCCCACAAGTGGGGAAGGTGGCTACATAACCCTTGCCGCCTAGGGGGTCCGCACCGCTTCAGAGCGGGGGGCAGAATTAGAAGTGCCCCACAAGTGGGCAAGGTGGCTACATAACCCATGCCGCCTCGGGGGTCCCCACCGCTTCAGATCAGGGGGCAGAATCAGAAGTGGCCCACAAGCGGGCAAGGTGGCTACATAGCCCCTGCCGCCTGGGGGGTCCCCACTGCTTTAGAGCGGGGGGGTAGAAGCAGAAGTGGCCCGCAAGTGGGCAAGGTGGCTAAAAAACCCGTGCCGCCTAGGGGGTCCCCACCGCTTCACAGCGGAGGGCAGAATCAGAAGTGGCCCACAAGTGGGGAAGGTGGCTACATAACCCCTGCCGCCTAGGGGGTCCCCACCGCTTCAGATCGGGGGGCAGAATCAGAAGTGGCCCACAAGTGGGCAAGGTGGCTAAGTAACCCCTGCCGCCTGGGGGATCCCCACCTCTTTAGAGCGGGGGGCAGAATCAGAAGTGCCCCACAAGTGGGCAAGGTGGCTACATAACCCATGCCGCCTCGGGGGTCCCCACCGCTTCAGATCAGGGGGCAGAATCAGAAGTGGCCCAGAAGCGGACAAGGTGGCTACATAGCCCCTGCCGCCTAGGGGGTCCCCACCGCTTCACAGCGGAGGGCAGAATCAGAAGTGGCCCACAAGTGGGCAAGGTGGCTACATAACCTTTGCGACCTGGGGGGTCCCCACCGCTTCAGAGCTGGGGGGCACAATCAGAAGTGGCCCACAAGTGGGCAAGGTGGCTAAGTAACCCCTGCCGCCTGGGGGATCCCCACCTCTTTAGAGCGGGGGGCAGAATCAGAAGTGCCCCACAAGTGGGCAAGGTGGCTACATAACCCATGCCGCCTCGGGGGTCCCCACCGCTTCAGATCAGGGGGCAGAATCAGAAGTGGCCCAGAAGCGGACAAGGTGGCTACATAGCCCCTGCCGCCTGGGGGGTCCCCACTGCTTTAGAGCGGGGGGGCAGAATCAGAAGTGGCCCACAAGTGGGCAGGGTGGTTACATAACCCCTGCCGCCTGGGGGGTCACCACCGCTTCAGAGCGGGGAGCAGAATCAGAAGTGGCCCACAAGTGGGGAAGGTGGCTACATAACCCCTGCCGCCTAGGGGGTCCCCACCGCTTCAGAGCGGGGGGCAGAATTAGAAGTGCCCCACAAGTGGGCAAGGTGGCTACATAACCCCTCCCGCCTCCGGGATCCCCACCGCTTCAGAGCGGGGGGCAGAATCAGAAGTGGCCCACAAGTGGGCTAGGTGGCTACATAACCCCTGCCGCCAGGGGGTTCCCCAGCGGGGGGCAGAATCAGAAGTGGCCCGCAAGTGGGCAAGGTGGCTACATAACCCCTGCCGCCTGGGGGATCCCCACCTCTTTAGAGCGGGGGGCAGAATCAGAAGTGGCCAACAAGTGGGCAAGGTGGCTACATAACCCATACCGCCTTGGGCGTCCCCACCGCTTCAGAGTGGGGGGGCAGAATCAGAAGTGGCCCACAAGTGGGCAAGGTGGCTACGTAACCCTTGCCACCTCGGGGGTCCCCACCGCTTCAGAGCGGGGGGCAGAATCAGAAGTGGCCCACAAGTGGGCAAGGTGGTTACACAACCCCTTCCGCCTAGGGGGTCCCCACCGCTTCAGAGCGGGGGGCAGAATCAGAAGTGCCCCACAAATGGGTAAGGTGGCTACATAACCCTTGGCGCCTCGGGGATCCCCACCGCTTCTGACCGGGGAGCAGAATCTGAAGTGGCCCACAAGTGGGCTAGGTGGCTACATAAAACCCCTGCCGCCTGGGGGGTCCCTTTTGCTTTAGAGCACGGGGCACAATCAGAAGTGGCCCGCAAGTGGGCAAGGTGGCTACATAACCCCTGCCGTCTAGGGGGTCCCCACCGCTTAAGAGCGGGGGGGCAGAATCAGGAGTAGCCCACAAGTGGGCAAGGTGGCTACATAACCCCTGCGCTGGGGGGTCCCCACCGCTTCGGATCAGGGGGCAGAATCAGAAGTGGCCCACAGGTGGGCAAGGTGGCTACATAACCCCTACCGCCTTGGGCGTCCCCACCGCTTCAGAGTGGGGGGCAGAATCAGAAGTGGCCCACAAGTGGGTAAGGCGGCTACATAACCCTTGCCGCCTTGGGGGTCCCCACCGCTTCAGAGTGCGGGGCGGAATCAGAAGTGGCCCACAAGTGGGCAAGGTGGGTACATAATCCCTGCCGCCTTGGGGGTCCCCACCGCTTCGGAGTGGGGGGCAGAATCAGAAGTGGCCCACAAGTGGGCAAGGTGGCTACATAACCCCTGCCGCCTGGGGGGTCCCCACCGCTTCGGATCAGGGGGCATAATCAGAAGTGGCCCACAAGTGGGTAAGGTGGGTACATAACCCCTGACGCCTTGGGGGTCCCCACCGCTTCAGAGCAGGGGGCAGAATCAGAAGTGGCCCACAAGTGGTGAGAGTGGCTACATAACCCCTGACGCCTTGGGAGTCCCAACGCTTCGGAGTGGGGGGCAAATCAGAAGTGGCCCACAAGTGGGCAAGGTGGCTGAATAACCCCTGCCACCTGGGGGGTCCCCAACGCTTCAGGGCGGGGGGCAGAATCAAAAGTGGCCCACAAGTGGGCTAGGTGGCTACAAAACCCCTACCGCCTGGGGGGTCCCCACTGCTGTAGAGCAGGGGGCGGAATCAGAAGTGGCCCGCAAGTGGGCAAAGTGGCTACATAGGCCCTGCCGCCGGGGGGGTCCCCACCGCTTCGGATCAGGGGGCAGAATCAGAAGTGGCCCGCAAGTGGGCAAGGTGGCTACATAACCCCTGCCGCCGTGGGGATCCCCACCGCTTCAGAGCGGGGGGCAGAATCAGAAGTGGCCCACAAGTGGGCAAGGTGGCTACATAACCCGTGCCGCCTGAGGGGTCCCCACCGCTTCAGAGCGGGGGGCAGAATCAGAAGTGGCCCACAAGTGGGCAAGGTGGCTAAGTAACCCCTGCCGCCTGGGGGTCCCCACCGCTTCAGAGCGGGGGGCAGAATCAGAAGTGGCCCACAAATGGGCAAAGTGGCTACATAATCTCTGCCGCCTTGGGGGTCCCAACGCTTCGGAGTGGGGGGCAGAATCAGAAGTGGCCCACAAGTGGGCAAGGTGGCTAAATAACCCCTGCCACCTGGGGGGTCCCCACCACTCCAGGTCGGGGGGCAGAATCAGAAGTGGCCCACAAGTGGGCAAGGTGGCTACATAGGCCCTGCCGCCTGGGGGGTCCCCACCGCTTCGGATCAGGGGGCAGTATCAGAAGTGGCCCACAAGTGGGCAAGGTGGCTACATAACCCCTGCCGCCTGGGGGGTCCCTTTTGCTTTAGAGCACGGGGCACAATCAGAAGTGGCCCGCAAGTGGGCAAGGTGGCTACATAACCCCTGCCGTCTAGGGGGTCCCCACCGCTTAAGAGCGGGGGGGCAGAATCAGGAGTGGCCCACAAGTGGGCAAGGTGGCTACATAACCCCTGCCGCCTGGGGGGTCCCCACCGCTTTGGATCAGGGGGCAGAATCAGAAGTGGCCCACAGGTGGGCAAGGTGGCTACATAACCCCTACCGCCTTGGGCGTCCCCACCGCTTCAGGGTGGGGGGCAGAATCAGAAGTGGCCCACAAGTGGGTAAGGCGGCTACATAACCCCTGCCGCCTTGGGGGTCCCCACCGCTTCAGAGTGCGGGGCAGAATCAGAAGTGGCCCACAAGTGGGCAAGGTGGGTACATAATCCCTGCCGCCTTGGGGGTCCCCACCGCTTCGGAGTGGGGGGCAGAATCAGAAGTGGCCCACAAGTGGGCAAGGTGGCTACATAACCCATACCGCCTTGGGCGTCCCCACTGCTTCAGAGCGGGGGGCAGAATCAGAAGTGGCCCACAAGTGGTGAGAGTGGCTACATAACCCCTGACGCCTTGGGGGTCCCAACGCTTCGGAGTGGGGGGCAGAATCAGAAGTGGCCCACAAGTGGGTAAGGCGGCTACATAACCCCTGACGCCTTGGGGGTCCCCACCGCTTCGGATCAGGGGGCAGAATCAGAAGTGGCCCACAAGTGGTGAGAGTGGCTACATAACCCCTGACGCCTTGGGGGTCCCAACGCTTCGGAGTGGGGGGCAAAACAGAAGTGGCCCACAAGTGGGCAAGGTGGCTGAATAACCCCTGCCACCTGGGGGGTCCCCACCGCTTCAGGGCGGGGGGCAGAATCAAAAGTGGCCCACAAGCGGGCTAGGTGGCTACAAAACCCCTACCGCCTGGGGGGTCCCCACTGCTTTAGAGCGGGGGGGGAATCAGAAGTGGCCCGCAAGTGGGCAAGGTGGCTACATAGGCCCTGCCGCCTGGGGGTCCCCACCGCTTCGGATCAGGGGGCAGAATCAGAAGTGGCCCACAAGTGGGCAAGGTGGCTACATAACCCCTGCCGCCTGGGGGGTCCCCACCGCTTCAGAGCGGGGGGCAGAATCAGAAGTGGCCCAAAAATGGGCAAGGTGGCTACATAATCCCTGCCGCCTTGGGGGTCTGAACGCTTCGGAGTGGGGGGCAGAATCAGAAGTGGCCCCCAAGTGGGCAAGGTGGCTAAATAACCCCTGCCACCTGTGGGGTCCCCACCACTTCAAGGCGGGGGGCAGAATCAGAAGTGGCCCACAAGTGGGCTAGGTGGCTACATAACCCCTGCCGCCTGGGGGGTCCCCACTGCTTTAGAGCGTGGGGCGGAATCAGAAGTGGCCCGCAAGTGGGCAAGGTGGCTACATAACCCCTGCCGCCTGGGGGGTCCCCACCACTTCCGGGCGGGGGGCAGAATCAGAAGTGGCCCACAAGTGGGCTAGGTGGCTACATAACCCCTGCCGCCTGGGGGGTCCCCACTGCTTTAGAGCGGGGGGCGGAATCAGAAGTGGCCCGCAAGTGGGCAAAGTGGCTACATAACCACTGCCGTCTAGGGGGTCCCCACCGCTTCAAAGCGCGGGGGGAAATCAGGAGTGGCCCAAAAGTGGGCAAGGTGGCTACATAACACCTGCCGCCTGGGGGGTCCCCACCGCTTCGGATCAGGGGGCAGAATCGGAAGTGGCCCACAAGTGGGCAAGGTGGCTACATAACCCCTGCCGCCTGTGGGGTCCCCGACGCATCAGAGCGGGGTGCAGAATCAGAAGTGGCCCACAAGTGGGCAAGGTGGCTAAATAACCCCTGCCGCCTGGGGGGTCCCCACCGCTTCAGAGCGGGGGGGCAGAATCAGAAGTGGCCCACAAGTGGGGAAGGTGGCTACATAACCCTTGCCGCCTAGGGGGTCCGCACCGCTTCAGAGCGGGGGGCAGAATTAGAAGTGCCCCACAAGTGGGCAAGGTGGCTACATAACCCATGCCGCCTCGGGGGTCCCCACCGCTTCAGATCAGGGGGCAGAATCAGAAGTGGCCCACAAGCGGGCAAGGTGGCTACATAGCCCCTGCCGCCTGGGGGGTCCCCACTGCTTTAGAGCGGGGGGGTAGAAGCAGAAGTGGCCCGCAAGTGGGCAAGGTGGCTAAAAAACCCGTGCCGCCTAGGGGGTCCCCACCGCTTCACAGCGGAGGGCAGAATCAGAAGTGGCCCACAAGTGGGGAAGGTGGCTACATAACCCCTGCCGCCTAGGGGGTCCCCACCGCTTCAGATCGGGGGGCAGAATCAGAAGTGGCCCACAAGTGGGCAAGGTGGCTAAGTAACCCCTGCCGCCTGGGGGATCCCCACCTCTTTAGAGCGGGGGGCAGAATCAGAAGTGCCCCACAAGTGGGCAAGGTGGCTACATAACCCATGCCGCCTCGGGGGTCCCCACCGCTTCAGATCAGGGGGCAGAATCAGAAGTGGCCCAGAAGCGGACAAGGTGGCTACATAGCCCCTGCCGCCTAGGGGGTCCCCACCGCTTCACAGCGGAGGGCAGAATCAGAAGTGGCCCACAAGTGGGCAAGGTGGCTACATAACCTTTGCGACCTGGGGGGTCCCCACCGCTTCAGAGCTGGGGGGCACAATCAGAAGTGGCCCACAAGTGGGCAAGGTGGCTAAGTAACCCCTGCCGCCTGGGGGATCCCCACCTCTTTAGAGCGGGGGGCAGAATCAGAAGTGCCCCACAAGTGGGCAAGGTGGCTACATAACCCATGCCGCCTCGGGGGTCCCCACCGCTTCAGATCAGGGGGCAGAATCAGAAGTGGCCCAGAAGCGGACAAGGTGGCTACATAGCCCCTGCCGCCTGGGGGGTCCCCACTGCTTTAGAGCGGGGGGGCAGAATCAGAAGTGGCCCACAAGTGGGCAGGGTGGTTACATAACCCCTGCCGCCTGGGGGGTCCCCACCGCTTCAGAGCGGGGGGCAGAATTAGAAGTGCCCCACAAGTGGGCAAGGTGGCTACATAACCCCTCCCGCCTCCGGGATCCCCACCGCTTCAGAGCGGGGGGCAGAATTAGAAGTGCCCCACAAGTGGGCAAGGTGGCTACATAACCCCTCCCGCCTCCGGGATCCCCACCGCTTCAGAGCGGGGAGCAGAATCAGAAGTGGCCCACAAGTGGGGAAGGTGGCTACATAACCCCTGCCGCCTAGGGGGTCCCCACCGCTTCAGAGCGGGGGGCAGAATTAGAAGTGCCCCACAAGTGGGCAAGGTGGCTACATAACCCCTCCCGCCTCCGGGATCCCCACCGCTTCAGAGCGGGGGGCAGAATCAGAAGTGGCCCACAAGTGGGCTAGGTGGCTACATAACCCCTGCCGCCAGGGGGTTCCCCAGCGGGGGGCAGAATCAGAAGTGGCCCGCAAGTGGGCAAGGTGGCTACATAACCCCTGCCGCCTGGGGGATCCCCACCTCTTTAGAGCGGGGGGCAGAATCAGAAGTGGCCAACAAGTGGGCAAGGTGGCTACATAACCCATACCGCCTTGGGCGTCCCCACCGCTTCAGAGTGGGGGGGCAGAATCAGAAGTGGCCCACAAGTGGGCAAGGTGGCTACGTAACCCTTGCCACCTCGGGGGTCCCCACCGCTTCAGAGCGGGGGGCAGAATCAGAAGTGGCCCACAAGTGGGCAAGGTGGTTACACAACCCCTTCCGCCTAGGGGGTCCCCACCGCTTCAGAGCGGGGGGCAGAATCAGAAGTGCCCCACAAATGGGTAAGGTGGCTACATAACCCTTGGCGCCTCGGGGATCCCCACCGCTTCTGACCGGGGAGCAGAATCTGAAGTGGCCCACAAGTGGGCTAGGTGGCTACATAAAACCCCTGCCGCCTGGGGGGTCCCTTTTGCTTTAGAGCACGGGGCACAATCAGAAGTGGCCCGCAAGTGGGCAAGGTGGCTACATAACCCCTGCCGTCTAGGGGGTCCCCACCGCTTAAGAGCGGGGGGGCAGAATCAGGAGTAGCCCACAAGTGGGCAAGGTGGCTACATAACCCCTGCGCTGGGGGGTCCCCACCGCTTCGGATCAGGGGGCAGAATCAGAAGTGGCCCACAGGTGGGCAAGGTGGCTACATAACCCCTACCGCCTTGGGCGTCCCCACCGCTTCAGAGTGGGGGGCAGAATCAGAAGTGGCCCACAAGTGGGTAAGGCGGCTACATAACCCTTGCCGCCTTGGGGGTCCCCACCGCTTCAGAGTGCGGGGCGGAATCAGAAGTGGCCCACAAGTGGGCAAGGTGGGTACATAATCCCTGCCGCCTTGGGGGTCCCCACCGCTTCGGAGTGGGGGGCAGAATCAGAAGTGGCCCACAAGTGGGCAAGGTGGCTACATAACCCCTGCCGCCTGGGGGGTCCCCACCGCTTCGGATCAGGGGGCATAATCAGAAGTGGCCCACAAGTGGGTAAGGTGGGTACATAACCCCTGACGCCTTGGGGGTCCCCACCGCTTCAGAGCAGGGGGCAGAATCAGAAGTGGCCCACAAGTGGTGAGAGTGGCTACATAACCCCTGACGCCTTGGGAGTCCCAACGCTTCGGAGTGGGGGGCAAATCAGAAGTGGCCCACAAGTGGGCAAGGTGGCTGAATAACCCCTGCCACCTGGGGGGTCCCCAACGCTTCAGGGCGGGGGGCAGAATCAAAAGTGGCCCACAAGTGGGCTAGGTGGCTACAAAACCCCTACCGCCTGGGGGGTCCCCACTGCTGTAGAGCAGGGGGCGGAATCAGAAGTGGCCCGCAAGTGGGCAAAGTGGCTACATAGGCCCTGCCGCCTGGGGGGTCCCCACCGCTTCGGATCAGGGGGCAGAATCAGAAGTGGCCCGCAAGTGGGCAAGGTGGCTACATAACCCCTGCCGCCGTGGGGATCCCCACCGCTTCAGAGCGGGGGGCAGAATCAGAAGTGGCCCACAAGTGGGCAAGGTGGCTACATAACCCGTGCCGCCTGAGGGGTCCCCACCGCTTCAGAGCGGGGGGCAGAATCAGAAGTGGCCCACAAGTGGGCAAGGTGGCTAAGTAACCCCTGCCGCCTGGGGGTCCCCACCGCTTCAGAGCGGGGGGCAGAATCAGAAGTGGCCCACAAATGGGCAAAGTGGCTACATAATCTCTGCCGCCTTGGGGGTCCCAACGCTTCGGAGTGGGGGGCAGAATCAGAAGTGGCCCACAAGTGGGCAAGGTGGCTAAATAACCCCTGCCACCTGGGGGGTCCCCACCACTCCAGGGCGGGGGGCAGAATCAGAAGTGGCCCACAAGTGGGCAAGGTGGCTACATAGGCCCTGCCGCCTGGGGGGTCCCCACCGCTTCGGATCAGGGGGCAGTATCAGAAGTGGCCCACAAGTGGGCAAGGTGGCTACATAACCCCTGCCGCCTGGGGGGTCCCTTTTGCTTTAGAGCACGGGGCACAATCAGAAGTGGCCCGCAAGTGGGCAAGGTGGCTACATAACCCCTGCCGTCTAGGGGGTCCCCACCGCTTAAGAGCGGGGGGGCAGAATCAGGAGTGGCCCACAAGTGGGCAAGGTGGCTACATAACCCCTGCCGCCTGGGGGGTCCCCACCGCTTTGGATCAGGGGGCAGAATCAGAAGTGGCCCACAGGTGGGCAAGGTGGCTACATAACCCCTACCGCCTTGGGCGTCCCCACCGCTTCAGGGTGGGGGGCAGAATCAGAAGTGGCCCACAAGTGGGTAAGGCGGCTACATAACCCCTGCCGCCTTGGGGGTCCCCACCGCTTCAGAGTGCGGGGCAGAATCAGAAGTGGCCCACAAGTGGGCAAGGTGGGTACATAATCCCTGCCGCCTTGGGGGTCCCCACCGCTTCGGAGTGGGGGGCAGAATCAGAAGTGGCCCACAAGTGGGCAAGGTGGCTACATAACCCATACCGCCTTGGGCGTCCCCACTGCTTCAGAGCGGGGGGCAGAATCAGAAGTGGCCCACAAGTGGTGAGAGTGGCTACATAACCCCTGACGCCTTGGGGGTCCCAACGCTTCGGAGTGGGGGGCAGAATCAGAAGTGGCCCACAAGTGGGTAAGGCGGCTACATAACCCCTGACGCCTTGGGGGTCCCCACCGCTTCGGATCAGGGGGCAGAATCAGAAGTGGCCCACAAGTGGTGAGAGTGGCTACATAACCCCTGACGCCTTGGGGGTCCCAACGCTTCGGAGTGGGGGGCAAAACAGAAGTGGCCCACAAGTGGGCAAGGTGGCTGAATAACCCCTGCCACCTGGGGGGTCCCCACCGCTTCAGGGCGGGGGGCAGAATCAAAAGTGGCCCACAAGCGGGCTAGGTGGCTACAAAACCCCTACCGCCTGGGGGGTCCCCACTGCTTTAGAGCGGGGGGGGAATCAGAAGTGGCCCGCAAGTGGGCAAGGTGGCTACATAGGCCCTGCCGCCTGGGGGTCCCCACCGCTTCGGATCAGGGGGCAGAATCAGAAGTGGCCCACAAGTGGGCAAGGTGGCTACATAACCCCTGCCGCCGTGGGGATCCCCACCGCTTCAGAGCGGGGGGCAGAATCAGAAGTGGCCCACAAGTGGGCAAGGTGGCTACATAACCCCTGCCGCCTGAGGGGTCCCCACCGCTTCAGAGCGGGGGGCAGAATCAGAAGTGGCCCACAAGTGGGCAAGGTGGCTAAGTAACCCCTGCCGCCTGGGGGTCCCCACCGCTTCGGAGCGGGGGGCAGAATCAGAAGTGGCCCACAAATGGGCAAGGTGGCTACATAATCTCTGCCGCCTTGGGGGTCCCAACGCTTCGGAGTGGAAGGCAGAATCAGAAGTGGCCCACAAGTGGGCAAGGTGGCTAAGTAACCCTTGCCGCCTGGGGGGTCCCCACCGCTTCGGATCAGGGGGCAGAATCAGAAGTGGCCCACAAGTGGGCAAGGTGGCTACATAACCCCTGCCGCCGTGGGGATCCCCACCGCTTCACAGCGGGGGGCAGAATCAGAAGTGGCCCACAAGTGGGCAAGGTGGCTACATAGGCCCTGCCGCCTGGGGGGTCCCCACCGCTTCGGATCAGGGGGCAGAATCAGAAGTGGCCCACAAGTGGGCAAGGTGGCTACATAACCCCTGCCGCCGTGGGGATCCCCACCGCTTCAAAGCGGGGGGCAGAATCAGAAGTGGCCCACAAGTGGGCAAGGTGGCTACATAACCCCTGCCCGGGGGGTCCCCACCGCTTCAGAGCGGGGGGCATAATCAGAAGTGGCCCAGAAGTGGGCAAGGTGGCTAAATAACCCCTGCCACCTGGGGGGTCCCCACCACTTCAGGGCGGGGGGCAGAATCAGAAGTGGCCCACAAGTGGGCTAGGTGGCTACATAACCCCTGCCGCCTGGGGGGTCCCCACTGCTTTAGAGCGGGGGGCGGAATCAGAAGTGGCCCGCAAGTGGGCAAGGTGGCTACATAACCCCTGCTGTCTAGGGGGTCCCCACCGCTTCAAAGCGGGGGGGGAAATCAGGAGTGGCCCAAAAGTGGGCAAGGTGGCTACATAACACTTGCCGCCTGGGGGGTCCCCACCGCTTCGGATCAGGGGGCACAATCGGAAGTGGCCCATAGGTGGGTAAGGCGGCTACATAACCCCTGCCGCCTTGGGCGTCCCCACCGCTTCAGAGCGGGGGGCAGAATCAGAAGTGGCCCACAAGTGGGCAAGATGGCTACATAACCCCTGGCGCCTGGGGGGTCCCCACCGCTTCAGAGCGGGGGGCAGAATCAGAAGTGGCCCACAAATGGGCAAGGTGGCTACATAATCCCTGCCGCGTTGGGGGTCCCAACGCTTCGGAGTGGGGGGCAGAATCAGAGGTGGCCCACAAGTGGGCAAGGTGGCTAAATAACCCCTGCCACCTGGGGGGTCCCCACCACTTCAGGGCGGGGGGCAGAATCAGAAGTGGCCCGCAAGTGGGCTAGGTGGCTACATAACCCCTGCCGTCTGGGGGGTCCCCACTGCTTTAGAGCGTGGGGCGGAATCAGAAGTGGCCCGCAAGTGGGCAAGGTGGCTACATAACCCCTGCCGTCTAGGGGGTCCCCACCGCTTCAAAGCGCGGGGGGAAATCAGGAGTGGCCCAAAAGTGGGCAAGGTGGCTACATAACACCTGCCGCCTGGGGGGTCCCCACCGCTTCGGATCAGGGGGCAGAATCGGAAGTGGCCCACAAGTGGGTAAGGTGGCTACATAACCCCTGCCGCCGGGGGGGTCCCCACCGCTTCAGAGCGGGGGGCAGAATCAGAAGTGGCCCACAAGTGGGCAAGGTGGCTACATAACTCTGCCGCCGGGGGGGTCCCCGACGCATCAGAGCGGGGTGCAGAATGAGAAGTGGCCCACAAGTGGGCAAGGTGGATAAATAACCCCTGCCGCCTGGGGGGTCCCCACCGCTTCAGAGCGGGGGGGCAGAATCAGAAGTGGCCCACAAGTGGGGAAGGTGGCTACATAACCCTTGCCGCCTAGGGGGTCCCCACCGCTTCAGAGCGGGGGGCAGAATTAGAAGTGCCCCACAAGTGGGCAAGGTGGCTACATAACCCATGCCGCCTCGGGGGTCCCCACCGCTTCCGATCAGGGGGCAGAATCAGAAGTGGCCCACAAGCGGGCAAGGTGGCTACATAGCCCCTGCCGCCTAGGGGGTCCCCACCGCTTCAGAGCGGGGGGCAGAATCAGAAGTGGCCCACAAGTGGGGAAGGTGGCTACATAACCCCTGCCGCCTGGGGGTTCTCACCGCTTCAGAGCGGGGGGGTAGAAGCAAAAGTGGCCCGCAAGTGGGCAAGGTGGCTACATAACCCCTGCCGCCTAGGGGGTCCCCACCGCTTCAGAGCGGGGGGCAGAATCAGAAGTGGCCCACAAGTGGGGAAGGTGGCTACATAACCCCTGCCGCCGGGGGGGTCCCCGATGGCTCAGAGCGGGGTGCAGAATCAGAAGTGGCCCACAAGTGGGCAAGGTGGTTACATAACCCCTGCCGCCTGGGGGGTCCCCACCGCCTCAGGGCGGGAGGCAGAATCAGAAGTGGCCCACAAGTGGGGAAGGTGGCTACATAACCCCTGCCGCCTAGGGGGTCCCCACCGCTTCAGAGCGGGGGGCAGAATTAGAAGTGCCCCACAAGTGGGCAAGGTGGCTACATAACCCCTCCCGCCTCGGGGATCCCCACCGCTTCAGAGCGGGGGGCAGAATCAGAAGTGGCCCACAAGTGGGCTAGGTGGCTACATAACCCCTGCCGCCTGGGGGGTCCCCACTGCTTTAGAGCGGGGGGCAGAATCAGAAGTGGCCAACAAGTGGGCAAGGTGGCTACATAACCCCTGCCGCCTTGGGGATCCCCACCGCTTCAGAGCGGGGGGCAGAATCAGAAGTGGCCAACAAGTGGGCAAGGTGGCTACATAACCCATACCGCCTTGGGCGTCCCCACTGCTTCAGAGCGGGGGGCAGAATCAGAAGTGGCCCACAAGTGGGTAAGGCGGCTACATAACCCCTGCCGCCTTGGGGGTCCCCACCGCTTCAGAGCGGGGGGCAGAATCAGAAGTGGCCCACAAGTGGGCAAGGTGGGTACATAATCCCTGCCGCCGTGGGGATCCCCACCGCTTCGCAACGGGGGGCAGAATCAGAAGTGGCCCACAAGGGGGGAAGGTGGCTACATAAGCCCTGCCGCCTGGGGGGTCCCCACCGCTTCGGATCAGGGGGCAGAATCAGAAGTGGCCCACAAGTGGGCAAGGTGGCTACATAACCCCTGCCGCCGTGGAGATCCCCACCGCTTCAGATCGGGGGGCAGAATCAGAAGTGGCCCACAAGCGGGCAAGGTGGCCACATAACCCCTGCCGCCTGGGGGGTCCCCACCACTTCAGAGCGGGGGGCAGATTCAGAAGTGGCCCACAAGTGCGCTAGGTGGCTAAGTAACCCCTGCCGCCTTGGGGATCCTCACCGCTTCAGAGCGGGGGGCAGAATCAGAAGTGGCCCACAAATGGGCAAGGTGGCTACATAATCCCTGCCGCCTTGGGGGTCCCAACGCTTCGGAGTGGGGGGCAAATCAGAAGTGGCCCCCAAGTGGGCAAGGTGGCTAAATAACCCCTGCCACCTGGGGGGTCCCCACCACTTCAGGGCGGGGGGCAGAATCAGAAGTGGCCCACAAGTGGGCTAGGTGGCTACATAACCCCTGCCGCTGGGGGGTCCCCACTGCTTTAGAGCGGGGGGCGGAATCAGAAGTGGCCCGCAAGTGGGCAAGGTGGCTACATAACCCCTGCCGTCTAGGGGGTCCCCACCGCTTCAAAGCGGGGGGGGGAATCAGGAATGGCCCAAAAGTGGGCAAGGTGGCTACATAACCCCTGCCGCCTGGGGGGTCCCCACCGCTTCGGATCAGGGGGCAGAATCAGAAGTGGCCCACAGGTGGGCAAGGTGGCTACATAGCCCCTGCCGCCTGGGGGGTCCCCACCGCTTCGGATCAGGGGGCAGAGTCGGAAGTGGCCCATAGGTAGGTAAGGCGGCTACATAACCCCTGCCGCCTTGGGGGTCCCCACCGCTTCAGAGCGGGGGGCAGAATCAGAAGTGGCCCACAAGTGGGCAAGGCAACTACATAACCCCTGCCGCCTTGGGGGTCCCCAAGCCGTCGGAGTGGGGGGCAGAATCAGAAGTGGCCCACAAGTGGGCAAGGTGGCTAAATAACCCCTGTCACCTGGGGGGTCCCCACCGCTTCAGGGCGGGGGGCAGAATCAGAAGTGGCCCACAAGTGGGCAAGGTGGCTACATAACCCCTGCCGTCTAGGGGGTCCCCACCGCTTCAAAGCAGGGGGGGAAATCAGGAGTGGCCTGGCGTTTTCCATCTGCTTTAGAGCGGGGGGCGGAATCAGAAGTGGCCCGCAAGTGGGCAAGGTGGCTACATAACCCGTGCCGCCTGGGGGTCCCCACCGCTTCGGATTAGGGGGCAGAATCAGAAGTGGCCCACAAGTGGGCAAGGTGGCTACATAACCCCTACCGCCTTGGGCGTCCCCACCGCTTCAGAGCGGGGGGCAGAATCAGAAGTGGCCCACAAGTGGGAAAGGTGGCTACGTAACCCCCCGCCTTGGGGGTCCCCACCACTTCAGAGCGGGGGGCACGATCAGAAGTGTCCCACAAGTGGGCTAGGTGGCTACATAACCCCTACCGCCTTGGGCGGCCCCACCGCTTCAGAGCGGGGGGCAGATTCAGAGGTGGCCCACAAGTGGGCGAGGTGGCTACGTAACCCCTGCCGCCTTGGGGGTCCCCACTGCTTCAGAGCGGGGGGGCAGAATCAGAAGCGGCCCACAAGTGAACAAGGTGGCTACATAACCCCTGCCGTCTAGGGGGTCCCCACCGCTTCAGAGCGGGGGGGCAGAATCAGAAGTGGCCCACAAGTGGGCAAGGTGGCTACATAACCCGTGCCACCTTGGGGGTCCCCACCGCTTCGGATTAGGGGGCAGAATCAGAAGTGGCCCACAAGTGGGCAAGGTGGCTACATAACTCCTACCGCCTTGGGCGTCCCCACCGCTTCAGAGCGGGGGGCAGAATCAGAAGCGGCCCACAAGTGGGCAAGGTGGCTAAGTAACCCCTGCCGCCTGGGGGGTCCCTACCGCTTCAGAGCGGGGGGCAGAATCAGAAGCGGCCCACAAGTGGGCAAAGTGGCTACATAACGAATGCCGCCTTGGGGGTCCCCACCGCTTCAGAGCGGGGGGCAGAATCAGAAGTGGCCCACAAGTGGGCAAGGTGGCTACATGATCCCTTCCGCTTGGGGGGTCCCCACAGCTTCAGAGCGGGGGGAAGAATCAGAAGTGGCCCACAAGTGGGCAAGGTAGCTAAGTGACCCGAGCCGCCTGGGGGGTCCCCACCGCTTCAGAGCGGGGGGGCAAAATCAGAAGCGGCCCACAAGTGAACAAGGTGGCTACATAACCCCTGCCGTCTAGGGGGTCCCCACCGCTTCAGAGCGGGGGGCAGAATCAGAAGTGGCCCACAAGTGGGCAAGGTGGCTACATAACCCGTGCCGCCTGGGGGGTCCCCGCTGCTTCGGATTAGGGGGCAGAATAAGAAGTGGCCCACAAGTGGGCAAGGTGGCTACATAACCCCTACCGCCTTGGGCGTCCCCACCGCTTCAGAGCGGGGGGCACAATCAGAAGTGGCCCACAAGTGGGCAAGGTGGCTAAGTAACCCCTGCCGCCTGGGGGGTCCCTACGGCTTCAGAGCGGGGGGCAGAATCAGAAGCGGCCCACAAGTGGGCAAAGTGGCTACATAACCCATGCCGCCTTGGGGGTCCCCACCGCTTCAGAGCGGGGGGCAGAATCAAAAGTGGCCCACAAGTGGGCAAGGTGGCTACATGATCCCTTCCGCTTGGGGGGTCCCCAGAGCTTCAGAGCGGGGGGCAGAATCAGAAGTGGCCCACAAGTGGGCAAGGTAGCTAATAGACCCGAGCCGCCTGGGGGGTCCCCACCGCTTCAGAGCGGGGGGGCAGAATCAGAAGCGGCCCCCAAGTGAACAAGGTGGCTACATAACCCCTGCCGTCTAGGGGGTCCCCACCGCTTCAGAGCGGGGGGCAGAATCAGAAGTGGCCCACAAGTGGGCAAGGTGGCTACATAACCCGTGCCGCTTGGGGGGTCCCCACCGCTTCGGATTAGGGGGAAGATTAAGAAGTGGCCCACAAGTGGGCAAGGTGGCTACATAACCCCTGCCGTCTAGGGGGTCCCCACCGCTTCAGAGCGGGGGGCAGAATCAGAAGCGGCCCACAAGTGGGTATGGCGGCTACATAACCCCTGCCGCCTTGGGGGTCCCCACCGCTTCAGAGCGGGGGGCAGAATCAGAAGTGGCCCACAAGTGGGCAAGGTGGCTAAGTAACCCCTGCCGCCTGGGGGGGCCCCACCGCTTCAGAGCGGGGGGCAGAATCAGAAGCGGCCCACAAGTGGGCAAGGTGGCTACATAATCCCTGCCGCCTTGGGCGTCCCCACCGCTTCAGAGCGGGGGGCAGAATCGGAGGTGGCCCACAAGTGGGCGAGGTGGCTACATAACCCCTGCCACCTCGGGGGTCCCCACCGCTTCACAGCGGGGGGCAGAATCAGAAGTGGCCCACAGGTGGGCAAGGCAGCTACATTACCCCTGCCGCCTGGGGGGTCCCCACCGCTTCACAGCGGGGGGCAGAATCCGAAGTGGCCCACAAGTGGGCAAGGTGGCTACATAACCACTACCGCCTTGGGCGTCCCCACCGCTTCACAGCGGGAGGCAGAATCAGAGGTGGCCCACAAGTGGGCGAGGTGGCTGAGTAACCCCTGCAACCTCGGGGGTCCCCACCGCTTCACGGCGTAGGGCAGAATCAGAAGTGGCCCACAAGTGGGCAAGGCGGCTACATAACCCCTGCCGCCTGGGGGGTCCCCACCGGTTCAGAGCGGGGGACAGAATCAGAAGTGGCCCACAAGTGGGCAAGGTGGCTACATGATCCCTGCCGCCTGGGGTGTCCCCACTGGCTTCAGAGCGGGGGGCAGAATCAGAAGTGGCCCACAAGTGGGCAAGGCAGCTACATAACCCCTGCCGCCTGGGGGGTCCCCACCGCTTCACAGCGCGGGGCAGAATCAGAAGTGGCCCACAAGTGGGCGAGGTGGCTACGTAACCCCTGCCACCTCGGGGGTCCCCACCGCTTCGGAGCGGGGGACAGAATCAGAAGTGGCCCACAAGTGGGGAAGGTGGCTACATGATCCCTGCCGCCTAGGGGGTCCCCACCGCTTTAGAGCGGGGGGCAGAATCAGAAGTGGCCCACAAGTGGGCAAGGTGGCTAAGTAACCCAAGCCGCATGAGGGGTCCCCACCGCTTCAGAGCGGGGGGCAGAATGAGAAGCGGGCCACAAGTGGGCAAGGTGGCTACATAACCCCTACCGCCTTGGGCGTCCCCACCGCTTCAAAGCGGGGGGCAGAATCAGAGGTGGCCCACAAGTGGGCGAGGTGGCTACGTAACCCCTGCCACCTCGGGGGTCCCCACCGCTTCACGGCAGGGGGCAGAATCAGAAGTGGCCCATAAGTGGGCAAGGCGGCTACATAACCCCTGCCGCCTTGGGGGTCCCCACCGCTTCGCAGCGGGGGGCAGAATCAGAAGTGGCCCACAAGTGGGGAAGGTGGCTACATGATCCCTGCCGCCTAGGGGGTCCCCACCGCTTTAGAGCGGGGGGCAGAATCAGAAGTGGCCCACAAGTGGGCAAGGTGGCTAAGTAACCCGAGCCGCATGAGGGGTCCCCACCGCTTCAGAGCGGGGGGCAGAATGAGAAGCGGGCCACAAGTGGGCAAGGTGGCTACATAACCCCTGCCGTCTAGGGGGTCCCCACCGCTTCAGAGCGAGGGGCAGAATCATAAGTGGCCCACAAGTGGGTAAGGCGGCTACATAACCCGTGCCGTCTGGGGGGTCCCCAACGCTTCGGATGAGGGGGCAGAATAAGAAGTGGCCCACAAGTGGGCAAGGTGGCTACATAACCCCTACCGCCTTGGGCGTCTCCACCGCTTCAGAGCGGGGGGGCAGAATCAGAAGTGGCCCACAAGTGGGTAAGGCGGCTACATAACCCCTGCCGCCTGGGGGGTCCCCACCGCTTCAGAGCGGGGGGCAAAATCAGAAGTGGCCAACAAGCGGGCAAGGTGGCTACATAACCCCTGCCGCCTTGGGCGTCCCCACCGCTTCGCAGCAGGGGGCAGAATCAGAAGTGGGCCACAAGTGGGCGAGGTGGCTACGTAACCCCTGCCACCTCGGGGGTCCCCACCGCTTCAGAGCGGGGGGCGGAATCAGAAGTAACCCACAAGTGGGTAAGGCGGCTACATAACCCCTGCCGCCTGGGGGGTCCCCACCGCTTCAGAGCGGGGGGCAGAATAAGAAGTGGCCAACAAGTGGGCAAGGTGGCTACATAACCCCTGCCGCCTGGGGGGTCCCCACCGCTTTAGAGCGGGGGGCAGAATCAGAAGTGGCCCACAAGTGGGCAAGGTGGCTACATAACCCCTACCGCCTTGGGCGTCCCCACTGCTTCAGAGCGGGGGGCAGAATCAGAGGTGGCCCACAAGTGGGCGAGGTGGCTACGTAACCCCTGCCACCTCGGGGGTCCCCACCGCTTCACGGCGGGGGGCAGAATCAGAAGTGGCCCACAAGTGGGCAAGGCGGCTACATAACCCCTGCCGCCTTGGGGGTCCCCACCGCTTCAGAGCGGGGGACAGAATCAGAAGTGGCCCACAAGTGGGGAAAGTGGCTACATGATCCCTGCCGCCTGGGGGGTCCCCACCGCTTCAGAGCGGGGGGCAGAATCAGAAGTGGCCCACAAGTGGGCAAGGTGGCTAAGTCTCCCGAGCCGCCTGGGGGGTCCCCACCGCTTAAGAGCGGGGGGCAGAATCAGAAGTGGCCCACAAGTGGGTAAGGCGGCTACATAACCCCTGCCGCCTTGGGGGTCCCCACCGCTTCACAGCGGGGGGCAGAATCAGAAGTGGCCCACAAGTGGGTAAGGCGGCTACATAACCCCTGCCGCCTCGGGGGTCACCACCGCTTCAGAGCGGGGGGCAGAATCAGAAGTGGTCCACAAGTGGGCAAGGTGGCTACGTAACCCCTGCCACCTCGGGGGTCCCCACCGCTTCAGAGCGGGGGGCAGAATCAGAAGTGGCCCACAAGTGGGCAAGGCGACTACATAACCCCTGCCGCCTGGGGGGTCCCCACCGCTTCAGAGCGGGGGGCAGAATCAGAAGTGGCCCACAAGTGGGCAAGGTGGCTACATAACCCCTACCGCCTTGGGCGTCCCCACCGCTTCAGAGCGGGGGGCAGAATCAGAGGTGGCCCACAAGTGGGCGAGGTGGCTACGTAACCCCTGCCACCTCAGGGGTCCCCACCGCTTCACGGCGGGGGGCAGAATCAGAAGTGGCCCACAAGTGGGCAAGGCGGCTACATAACCTGCCGCCTTGGGGGTCCCCACCGCTTCAGAGCGGGGGACAGAATCAGAAGTGGCCCACAAGTGGGGAAGGTGGCTACATGATCCCTGCCGCCTGGGGGGTCCCCACCGCTTCAGAGCGGGGGGCAGAATCAGAAGTGGCCCACAAGTGGGCAAGGTGGCTAAGTCACCCGAGCCGCCTGGGGGGTCCCCACCGCTTCGGAGAGGGGGGGGCAGAATCAGAAGTGGCCCACAAGTGGGCAAGGTGGCTACATAACACGTGCCGCCTGGGGGGTCCCCACCGCTTCGGATTAGGGGGCACAATAAGAAGTGGCCCACAAGTGGGCAAGGTGGCTACAGAGCCCCTACCGCCTTGGGCGTCCCCACCGCTTCAGAGCAGGGGGCAGAATCAGAAGTGGCCCACAAGTGGGTAAGGCGGCTACATAACCCCTGCCGCCTTGGGGGTCCCCACCGCTTCAGAGCGGGGGGCAGAATCAGAAGTGGCCCACAAGTGGGCAAGGTGGCTAAGTAACCCCTGCCGCCTGGGGGGTCCCCACCGCTTCACGGCGGGGGGCAGAATCAGAAGCGGCCCACAAGTGGGCAAGGCGGCTACATAACCCCTGCCGCCTTGGGGGTCCCCACCGCTTCAGAGCGGGGGGCAGAATCAGAAGTGGCCCACAAATGGGGAAGGTGGCTACATGATCCCTGCCGCCTGGGGGGTCCCCACCGCTTCAGAGCGGGGGGCACAATCAAAAGTGGCCCACAAGTGGGTAAGGCGGCGAAGTAACCCCTGCCGCTTTGGGCGTCCCCATCGCTTCAGAGCGGGGGGCAGAATCAGAAGTGGCCCACAAGTGGGCGAGGTGGCTATGTAACCCCTGCCACCTCGGGGGTCCCCACCGCTTCAGAGCGGGGGGCAGAATCAGAAGTGGCCCACAAGTGGGCAAGGCGACTACATAACCCCTGCCGCCTGGGGGGTCCTCACCGCTTTAGAGCGGGGGGCAGAATCAGAAGTGGCCCACAAGTGGGCAAGGTGGCTACATAACCACTACCGCCTTGAACGTCCCCACCGCTTCAGAGCGGGGGGCAGAATCAGAGGTGGCCCACAAGTGGGCGAGGTGGCTACGTAACCCCTGTCACCTCGGGGGTCCCCACCGCTTCACGGCGGGGGGCAGAATCAGAAGTGGCCCACAAGTGGGCAAGGCGGCTACATAACCCCTGCCGCCTTGGGGGTCCCCACCGCTTCAGAGCGGGGGGCAGAATCTGAAGTGGCCCACAAGTGGGCAAGGTGGCTACATAACCCCTGCCGCCTTGGGGGTCCCCACCGCTTCAGAGCGGGGGGCAGAATCAGAAGTGGCCCACAAGTGGGCAAGGTGGCTAAAAAACCCCTGCCGCCTGGGGGGTCCCCACTGCTTTAGAGCGGGGGGCAGAATCAGAAGTGGCCTGCAAGTGGGCAAGGTGGCTACATAACGCCTGCCGCCTGGGGGGTCCCCACCACTTCAGAGCGGGGGGCAGAATCAGAATTGGCCCACAAGTGGGCAAGGTGGCTAAGTAACCTCTGCCGCCTGGGGGGTCCGAACCGCTTCAGAGCGGGGGGCAGAATCAGAAGTGGTCCGCAAGTGGGCAAGGTGGCTACATAACCCCTGCCACCTCGGGGGTCCCCACCGCTTCACAGCGGGGGGCAGAATCAGAAGTGGCCCACAAGAGGGCAAGGCGGCTACATAACCCCTGCCGCCTTGGGGGTCCCCACCGCTTCAGAGCGGGGGGCAGAATCATAAGCGGCCCACAAGTGGGTAAGGCGGCTACATAACCCCTGCCGCCTTGGGGGTCACCACCGCTTCAGAGCGGGGGGCAGAATCAGAAGTGGCCCACAAGTGGGCAAGGTGGCTACATAACCCGTGCCGCCTAGGGGGTCCCCACCGCTTCGGATTAGGGGGCACAATAAGAAGTGGCCCACAAGTGGGCAAGGTGGCTACATAACCCGTGCCGCCTAGGGGGTCCCCACCGCTTCAGAGCGGGGTGCAGAATCATAAGCGGCCAACAAGTGGGTAAGGCGGCTACATAACCCCTGCCGCCTTGGGGGTCCCCACCGCTTCAGAGCGGGGGGCAGAATCAGAAGTGGCCCACAAGTGGGCAAGGTGGCTAAGTAACCCCTGCCGCCTGGGGGGTCCCCACTGCTTTAGAGCGGGGGGCAGAATCGGAAGTGGCCCACAAGTGGGCAAGGTGGCTACATAACCCCTGCCACCTCGGGGGTCCCCACCGCTTCACAGCGGGGGGCAGAATCAGAAGTGGCCCACAAGAGGGCAAGGCGGCTACATAACCCCTGCCGCCTTGGGGGTCCCCACCGCTTCAGAGCGGGGGGCAGAATCAGAAGTGGCCCACAAGTGGACAAGGTGGCTACATGAGCCCTGCCGCCTCGGGGGTCCCCACCGCTTCAGAGCGCGGGGCAGAATCAGAAGTGGCCCACAAGTGGGCAAGGTGGCTAAGTAACCCCTGCCGCCTGGGGGGTCCCCACCGCTTCAGAGCGGGGGGCAGAATCAGAAATGGCCCACAAGTGGGCAAGGTGGCTACATAACCCCTACCGCCTTGGGCGTCCCCACCGCTTAGGAGCGGGGCGCAAAATCAGAAGTGGCCCACAAGTGGGCAAGGTGGCTACATAACCCCTGCCGCCTAGGGGGTCCGCACCGCTTCAGAGCGGGGGAAAGAATTGGAAGTGGCCCACAAGTGGGCAAGGTGGCTGCATAACCCCTGCCGCTTGGGGGGTCACCACCGCTTCAGAGCGGGCGGCAGAATCCGAAGTGGCCCACAAGTGGGCAAGGTGGCTACGTAACCCCTGCCACCTCGGGGGTCCCCACCGCTTCACAGCGGGGGGCAGAATCAGAAGTGGCCCAAAAGTGGGCAAGGCAGCTACATAACCCCTGCCGTCTAGGGGGTCCCCACCGCTTCAGAGCGGGGGGTAGAATCAGAAGTGGCCCACAAGTGGGCAAGGTGGCTACATAACCCGTGCCGCCTGGGGGGTCCCCACCGCTTCGGATTAGGAGGCAGAATCAGAAGTGTCCCACAAGTGGGTAAGGCGGCTACATAACCCATGCCGCCTTGTGGGTCCCCACCGCTTCAGAGCGGGAAACAGAATCAGAAGTGGCCCACAAGTGGGCAAGGTGGCTAAGTAACCCCTGCCGCCTGGGGGGTCCCCACCGCTTCAGAGCGGGGGGCAGAATCAGAATGGGGCCCACAAGTGGGCAAGGTGGCTACATAACCCCTACCGCCTTGGGCGTCCCCACCGCTTCAGAGCGGGGAGCAGAATCAGAGGTGGCCCACAAGTGGGCGAGGTGGCTAAGTAACCCCAGCCGCCTGGGGTGTCCCCCCCTTTTCAGAGCCGGGCGAAAAATCAGAAGTGGCCCACAAGTGGGCAAGGTGGCTGGATAACCCCTGCCGCCTAGGGGGTCCCCACCGCTTCGGAGCGAAGGGAAGAATTAGAAGTGGCCCACAAGTGGGCAAGGTGGCTAAGTAACCCCTGCCGCCGGGGGGGTCCCCACCGCTTCAGAGCGGGGGGCAGAATCAAAAGTGGCCTACAAGTGGGCAAGGTGGCTACATAATCCCTGCCGCCTTGGGGGTCCCTTTTGCTTTAGAGTGGGGGGCAGAATCAGAAGTGGCCCACAAGTGGGCAAGGTGGCTAAGTAACCCCTGCCGCCGGGGGGGTCCCAACCGCTTCAGAGCGGGGGGCAGAATCAAAAGTGGCCTACAAGTGGGCAAGGTGGCTACATAATACCTGCCGCCTTGGGGGTCCCTTTTGCTTTAGAGTGGGGGGCAGAATTAGAAGTGGCCCACAAGTGGGCTATGTGGCTAAGTAACCCCTGCCGCCTGGGGGGTCCCCACCGCTTTAGAGCGGGGGGCAGAATCAGAAGTGGCCCACAAGTGGGCAAGGTGGCTACATAACCCCTACCGCCTTGGGCGTCCCCACCGCTTCAGAGCGGGGGGCAGAATCATAAGCGGCCCACAAGTGGGTAAGGCGGCTACATAACCCCTGCCGCCTGGGGAGTCCACACCGCTTCAGAGCGGGGGGCACAATCAGAAGTGGCCCACAAGTGGTGAGAGTGGCTACATAACCCCTGCCGTCTAGGGGGTCCCTACCGCTTCAGAGCGGGAAACAGAATCAGAAGTGGCCCACAAGTGGGCAAGGTGGCTAAATGGCCCCTGCCGCCTGGGGGGTCCCCACCGCTTCAGGGCGGGGGGCAGAATCAGAAGTGGCCCACAAGTGGGGAGAGTGGCTACATAACCCCTGCCGCCTAGGGGGTCCCAACCGCTTCAGAGCGGGGGGCAGAATCAGAAGTGGCCCACAAGTGGGCAAGGTGGTTAAATAACCCCTGCCGCCTGGGGGGTCCCCACCGCTTGAGGGCGGGGGGCAGAATCAGAAGTGGCCCACAAGTGGGCAAGGTGGCTAAATAACCCGTGCCGCCTTGGGGGTCCCCACCGCTTCAGAGCGGGGGGCAGAATCAGAAGTGGCCCACAAGTGCGCTAGGTGGCTACATAACCCCTGCCGCCTGGGGGGTCCCCACCGCTTCAGAGCGGGGGGCAGAATCAGAAGTGGCCCACAAGTGCGCTAGGTGGCTACATAACCCCTGCCGCCTGGGGGGTCCCCACCGCTTCAGAGCGGGGGGCAGAATCAGAAGTGGCCCACAAGTGGGCAAGGTGGCTAAATAACCCGTGCCGCCTGGGGGGTCCCCACCGCTTCAGAGCGGGGGGCAGAATCAGAAGTGGCCCACAAGTGGGCAAGGTGGCTACCTAACCCCTGCCGCCTGGGGGGGTCCCCACCGCTTCAGAGCGGGGGGCAGAATCAGAAGTGGCCCACAAGTGCGCTAGGTGGCTACATAACCCCTGCCGCCTAGGGGGTCCCCACCGCTTCAGAGCGGAGGGCAGAATCAGAAGTTGCCCACGAGTGGGCAAGGTGGCTACATAACCCCTACTGCCTGGGGGGTCCGCACCGTTTCAGAGCGGGGGGCAAAATTAGAAGTGCCCCACAACTGGGCAAAGTGGCTACATAACCCCTGCCGCCTCGGGGATCCCCACCACTTCAGAGCGGGGGGCAAAATCAGAAGTGGCCCACAAGTGGGCAATGTGGCTACATAACCCCTGCCGCCTGGGGGGTCCCCACTGCTTTAGAGCGGGGGGCAGAATCAGAAGTGGCCTGCAAGTGGGCAAGGTGGCTGCATAACCCTGCCGCCCGGGGGGTCCCCACCGTTTCAGAGCGGGGGGCAGAATCAGAAGTGGCCCACAAGTGGGCAAGGTGGCTGCATAACCCCTGCCGCTTGGGGGGTCCCCACCGCTTCAGAGCTGGGGGCAGAATCAGAAGTGGCCCACAAGTGGGCAAGGTGGCTACGTAACCCCTGCCACCTCGGGGGTCCCCACCGCTTCACAGCGGGGGGCAGAATCAGAAGTGGCCCACAAGTGGGCAAGGCAGCTACATAACCCCTGCCGTCTAGGGGGTCCCCACCGCTTCAGAGCGGGGGGTAGAAACAGAAGTGGCCCACAAGTGGGCAAGGTGGCTACATAACCCGTGCCGCCTGGGGGGTCCCCACCGCTTCGGATTAGGAGGCAGAATCAGAAGTGTCCCACAAGTGGGTAAGGCCGCTACATAACCCATGCCGCCTTGTGGGTCCCCACCGCTTCGGATGAGGGGGCAGAATAAGAAGTGGCCCACAAGTGGGCAAGGTGGCTACATAACCCCTACCGCCTTGGGCGTCTCCACCGCTTCAGAGCGGGGGGGCAGAATCAGAAGTGGCCCACAAGTGGGTAAGGCGGCTACATAACCCCTGCCGCCTGGGGGGTCCCCACCGCTTCAGAGCGGGGGGCAAAATCAGAAGTGGCCAACAAGTGGGCAAGGTGGCTACATAACCCCTGCCGCCTTGGGCGTCCCCACCGCTTCGCAGCAGGGGGCAGAATCAGAAGTGGGCCACAAGTGGGCGAGGTGGCTACGTAACCCCTGCCACCTCGGGGGTCCCCACCGCTTCAGAGCGGGGGGCGGAATCAGAAGTAACCCACAAGTGGGTAAGGCGGCTACATAACCCCTGCCGCCTGGGGGGTCCCCACCGCTTCAGAGCGGGGGGCAGAATAAGAAGTGGCCAACAAGTGGGCAAGGTGGCTACATAACCCCTGCCGCCTGGGGGGTCCCCACCGCTTTAGAGCGGGGGGCAGAATCAGAAGTGGCCCACAAGTGGGCAAGGTGGCTACATAACCCCTACCGCCTTGGGCGTCCCCACTGCTTCAGAGCGGGGGGCAGAATCAGAGGTGGCCCACAAGTGGGCGAGGTGGCTACGTAACCCCTGCCACCTCGGGGGTCCCCACCGCTTCACGGCGGGGGGCAGAATCAGAAGTGGCCCACAAGTGGGCAAGGCGGCTACATAACCCCTGCCGCCTTGGGGGTCCCCACCGCTTCAGAGCGGGGGACAGAATCAGAAGTGGCCCACAAGTGGGGAAAGTGGCTACATGATCCCTGCCGCCTGGGGGGTCCCCACCGCTTCAGAGCGGGGGGCAGAATCAGAAGTGGCCCACAAGTGGGCAAGGTGGCTAAGTCTCCCGAGCCGCCTGGGGGGTCCCCACCGCTTAAGAGCGGGGGGCAGAATCAGAAGTGGCCCACAAGTGGGTAAGGCGGCTACATAACCCCTGCCGCCTTGGGGGTCCCCACCGCTTCACAGCGGGGGGCAGAATCAGAAGTGGCCCACAAGTGGGTAAGGCGGCTACATAACCCGTGCCGCCTCGGGGGTCACCACCGCTTCAGAGCGGGGGGCAGAATCAGAAGTGGTCCACAAGTGGGCAAGGTGGCTACGTAACCCCTGCCACCTCGGGGGTCCCTACCGCTTCAGAGCGGGGGGCAGAATCAGAAGTGGCCCACAAGTGGGCAAGGCGACTACATAACCCCTGCCGCCTGGGGGGTCCCCACCGCTTTAGAGCGGGGGGCAGAATCAGAAGTGGCCCACAAGTGGGCAAGGTGGCTACATAACCCCTACCGCCTTGGGCGTCCCCACCGCTTCAGAGCGGGGGGCAGAATCAGAGGTGGCCCACAAGTGGGCGAGGTGGCTACGTAACCCCTGCCACCTCGGGGGTCCCCACCGCTTCACGGCGGGGGGCAGAATCAGAAGTGGCCCACAAGTGGGCAAGGCGGCTACATAACCTGCCGCCTTGGGGGTCCCCACCGCTTCAGAGCGGGGGACAGAATCAGAAGTGGCCCACAAGTGGGGAAGGTGGCTACATGATCCCTGCCGCCTGGGGGGTCCCCACCGCTTCAGAGCGGGGGGCAGAATCAGAAGTGGCCCACAAGTGGGCAAGGTGGCTAAGTCACCCGAGCCGCCTGGGGGGTCCCCACCGCTTCGGAGAGGGGGGGGCAGAATCAGAAGTGGCCCACAAGTGGGCAAGGTGGCTACATAACACGTGCCGCCTGGGGGGTCCCCACCGCTTCGGATTAGGGGGCACAATAAGAAGTGGCCCACAAGTGGGCAAGGTGGCTACAGAGCCCCTACCGCCTTGGGCGTCCCCACCGCTTCAGAGCAGGGGGCAGAATCAGAAGTGGCCCACAAGTGGGTAAGGCGGCTACATAACCCCTGCCGCCTTGGGGGTCCCCACCGCTTCAGAGCGGGGGGCAGAATCAGAAGTGGCCCACAAGTGGGCAAGGTGGCTAAGTAACCCCTGCCGCCTGGGGGGTCCCCACCGCTTCACGGCGGGGGGCAGAATCAGAAGCGGCCCACAAGTGGGCAAGGCGGCTACATAACCCCTGCCGCCTTGGGGGTCCCCACCGCTTCAGAGCGGGGGGCAGAATCAGAAGTGGCCCACAAATGGGGAAGGTGGCTACATGATCCCTGCCGCCTGGGGGGTCCCCACCGCTTCAGAGCGGGGGGCACAATCAAAAGTGGCCCACAAGTGGGTAAGGCGGCGAAGTAACCCCTGCCGCTTTGGGCGTCCCCACCGCTTCAGAGCGGGGGGCAGAATCAGAAGTGGCCCACAAGTGGGCGAGGTGGCTATGTAACCCCTGCCACCTCGGGGGTCCCCACCGCTTCAGAGCGGGGGGCAGAATCAGAAGTGGCCCACAAGTGGGCAAGGCGACTACATAACCCCTGCCGCCTGGGGGGTCCTCACCGCTTTAGAGCGGGGGGCAGAATCAGAAGTGGCCCACAAGTGGGCAAGGTGGCTACATAACCACTACCGCCTTGAACGTCCCCACCGCTTCAGAGCGGGGGGCAGAATCAGAGGTGGCCCACAAGTGGGCGAGGTGGCTACGTAACCCCTGTCACCTCGGGGGTCCCCACCGCTTCACGGCGGGGGGCAGAATCAGAAGTGGCCCACAAGTGGGCAAGGCGGCTACATAACCCCTGCCGCCTTGGGGGTCCCCACCGCTTCAGAGCGGGGGGCAGAATCTGAAGTGGCCCACAAGTGGGCAAGGTGGCTACATAACCCCTGCCGCCTTGGGGGTCCCCACCGCTTCAGAGCGGGGGGCAGAATCAGAAGTGGCCCACAAGTGGGCAAGGTGGCTAAGTAACCCCTGCCGCCTGGGGGGTCCCCACTGCTTTAGAGCGGGGGGCAGAATCAGAAGTGGCCTGCAAGTGGGCAAGGTGGCTACATAACGCCTGCCGCCTGGGGGGTCCCCACCACTTCAGAGCGGGGGGCAGAATCAGAATTGGCCCACAAGTGGGCAAGGTGGCTAAGTAACCTCTGCCGCCTGGGGGGTCCGAACCGCTTCAGAGCGGGGGGCAGAATCAGAAGTGGTCCGCAAGTGGGCAAGGTGGCTACATAACCCCTGCCACCTCGGGGGTCCCCACCGCTTCACAGCGGGGGGCAGAATCAGAAGTGGCCCACAAGAGGGCAAGGCGGCTACATAACCCCTGCCGCCTTGGGGGTCCCCACCGCTTCAGAGCGGGGGGCAGAATCATAAGCGGCCCACAAGTGGGTAAGGCGGCTACATAACCCCTGCCGCCTTGGGGGTCACCACCGCTTCAGAGCGGGGGGCAGAATCAGAAGTGGCCCACAAGTGGGCAAGGTGGCTACATAACCCGTGCCGCCTAGGGGGTCCCCACCGCTTCGGATTAGGGGGCACAATAAGAAGTGGCCCACAAGTGGGCAAGGTGGCTACATAACCCGTGCCGCCTAGGGGGTCCCCACCGCTTCGGATTAGGGGGCAGAATAAGAAGTGGCCCACAAGTGGGCAAGGTGGTTACATAACCCCTACCGCCTTGGGCGTCCCCACCGCTTCAGAGCGGGGTGCAGAATCATAAGCGGCCAACAAGTGGGTAAGGCGGCTACATAACCCCTGCCGCCTTGGGGGTCCCCACCGCTTCAGAGCGGGGGGCAGAATCAGAAGTGGCCCACAAGTGGGCAAGGTGGCTAAGTAACCCCTGCCGCCTGGGGGGTCCCCACTGCTTTAGAGCGGGGGGCAGAATCGGAAGTGGCCCACAAGTGGGCAAGGTGGCTAACTAACCTCTGCCGCCTGGGGGGTCCGAACCTCTTCAGAGCGGGGGGCAGAATCAGAAGTGGTCCGCAAGTGGGCAAGGTGGCTACATAACCCCTGCCACCTCGGGGGTCCCCACCGCTTCACAGCGGGGGGCAGAATCAGAAGTGGCCCACAAGAGGGCAAGGCGGCTACATAACCCCTGCCGCCTTGGGGGTCCCCACCGCTTCAGAGCGGGGGGCAGAATCAGAAGTGGCCCACAAGTGGACAAGGTGGCTACATGAGCCCTGCCGCCTCGGGGGTCCCCACCGCTTCAGAGCGCGGGGCAGAATCAGAAGTGGCCCACAAGTGGGCAAGGTGGCTAAGTAACCCCTGCCGCCTGGGGGGTCCCCACCGCTTCAGAGCGGGGGGCAGAATCAGAAATGGCCCACAAGTGGGCAAGGTGGCTACATAACCCCTACCGCCTTGGGCGTCCCCACCGCTTAGGAGCGGGGCGCAAAATCAGAAGTGGCCCACAAGTGGGCAAGGTGGCTACATAACCCCTGCCGCCTAGGGGGTCCGCACCGCTTCAGAGCGGGGGAAAGAATTGGAAGTGGCCCACAAGTGGGCAAGGTGGCTGCATAACCCCTGCCGCTTGGGGGGTCCCCACCGCTTCAGAGCGGGCGGCAGAATCCGAAGTGGCCCACAAGTGGGCAAGGTGGCTACGTAACCCCTGCCACCTCGGGGGTCCCCACCGCTTCACAGCGGGGGGCAGAATCAGAAGTGGCCCACAAGTGGGCAAGGCAGCTACATAACCCCTGCCGTCTAGGGGGTCCCCACCGCTTCAGAGCGGGGGGTAGAATCAGAAGTGGCCCACAAGTGGGCAAGGTGGCTACATAACCCGTGCCGCCTGGGGGGTCCCCACCGCTTCGGATTAGGAGGCAGAATCAGAAGTGTCCCACAAGTGGGTAAGGCGGCTACATAACCCATGCCGCCTTGTGGGTCCCCACCGCTTCAGAGCGGGAAACAGAATCAGAAGTGGCCCACAAGTGGGCAAGGTGGCTAAGTAACCCCTGCCGCCTGGGGGGTCCCCACCGCTTCAGAGCGGGGGGCAGAATCAGAATGGGGCCCACAAGTGGGCAAGGTGGCTACATAACCCCTACCGCCTTGGGCGTCCCCACCGCTTCAGAGCGGGGAGCAGAATCAGAGGTGGCCCACAAGTGGGCGAGGTGGCTAAGTAACCCCAGCCGCCTGGGGTGTCCCCCCCTTTTCAGAGCCGGGCGAAAAATCAGAAGTGGCCCACAAGTGGGCAAGGTGGCTGGATAACCCCTGCCGCCTAGGGGGTCCCCACCGCTTCGGAGCGAAGGGAAGAATTAGAAGTGGCCCACAAGTGGGCAAGGTGGCTAAGTAACCCCTGCCGCCGGGGGGGTCCCCACCGCTTCAGAGCGGGGGGCAGAATCAAAAGTGGCCTACAAGTGGGCAAGGTGGCTACATAATCCCTGCCGCCTTGGGGGTCCCTTTTGCTTTAGAGTGGGGGGCAGAATCAGAAGTGGCCCACAAGTGGGCAAGGTGGCTAAGTAACCCCTGCCGCCGGGGGGGTCCCAACCGCTTCAGAGCGGGGGGCAGAATCAAAAGTGGCCTACAAGTGGGCAAGGTGGCTACATAATACCTGCCGCCTTGGGGGTCCCTTTTGCTTTAGAGTGGGGGGCAGAATTAGAAGTGGCCCACAAGTGGGCTATGTGGCTAAGTAACCCCTGCCGCCTGGGGGGTCCCCACCGCTTTAGAGCGGGGGGCAGAATCAGAAGTGGCCCACAAGTGGGCAAGGTGGCTACATAACCCCTACCGCCTTGGGCGTCCCCACCGCTTCAGAGCGGGGGGCAGAATCATAAGCGGCCCACAAGTGGGTAAGGCGGCTACAGAAACCCTGCCGCCTGGGGAGTCCACACCGCTTCAGAGCGGGGGGCACAATCAGAAGTGGCCCACAAGTGGTGAGAGTGGCTACATAACCCCTGCCGTCTAGGGGGTCCCTACCGCTTCAGAGCGGGAAACAGAATCAGAAGTGGCCCACAAGTGGGCAAGGTGGCTAAATGGCCCCTGCCGCCTGGGGGGTCCCCACCGCTTCAGGGCGGGGGGCAGAATCAGAAGTGGCCCACAAGTGGGGAGAGTGGCTACATAACCCCTGCCGCCTAGGGGGTCCCAACCGCTTCAGAGCGGGGGGCAGAATCAGAAGTGGCCCACAAGTGGGCAAGGTGGTTAAATAACCCCTGCCGCCTGGGGGGTCCCCACCGCTTGAGGGCGGGGGGCAGAATCAGAAGTGGCCCACAAGTGGGCAAGGTGGCTAAATAACCCGTGCCGCCTTGGGGGTCCCCACCGCTTCAGAGCGGGGGGCAGAATCAGAAGTGGCCCACAAGTGCGCTAGGTGGCTACATAACCCCTGCCGCCTGGGGGGTCCCCACCGCTTCAGAGCGGGGGGCAGAATCAGAAGTGGCCCACAAGTGCGCTAGGTGGCTACATAACCCCTGCCGCCTGGGGGGTCCCCACCGCTTCAGAGCGGGGGGCAGAATCAGAAGTGGCCCACAAGTGGGCAAGGTGGCTAAATAACCCGTGCCGCCTGGGGGGTCCCCACCGCTTCAGAGCGGGGGGCAGAATCAGAAGTGGCCCACAAGTGGGCAAGGTGGCTACCTAACCCCTGCCGCCTGGGGGGGTCCCCACCGCTTCAGAGCGGGGGGCAGAATCAGAAGTGGCCCACAAGTGCGCTAGGTGGCTACATAACCCCTGCCGCCTAGGGGGTCCCCACCGCTTCAGAGCGGAGGGCAGAATCAGAAGTTGCCCACGAGTGGGCAAGGTGGCTACATAACCCCTACTGCCTGGAGGGTCCGCACCGTTTCAGAGCGGGGGGCAAAATTAGAAGTGCCCCACAACTGGGCAAAGTGGCTACATAACCCCTGCCGCCTCGGGGATCCCGACCACTTCAGAGCGGGGGGCAAAATCAGAAGTGGCCCACAAGTGGGCAATGTGGCTACATAACCCCTGCCGCCTGGGGGGTCCCCACTGCTTTAGAGCGGGGGGCAGAATCAGAAGTGGCCTGCAAGTGGGCAAGGTGGCTGCATAACCCTGCCGCCCGGGGGGTCCCCACCGCTTCAGAGCGGGGGGCAGAATCAGAAGTGGCCCACAAGTGGGCAAGGTGGCTGCATAACCCCTGCCGCTTGGGGGGTCCCCACCGCTTCAGAGCTGGGGGCAGAATCAGAAGTGGCCCACAAGTGGGCAAGGTGGCTACGTAACCCCTGCCACCTCGGGGGTCCCCACCGCTTCACAGCGGGGGGCAGAATCAGAAGTGGCCCACAAGTGGGCAAGGCAGCTACATAACCCCTGCCGTCTAGGGGGTCCCCACCGCTTCAGAGCGGGGGGTAGAAACAGAAGTGGCCCACAAGTGGGCAAGGTGGCTACATAACCCGTGCCGCCTGGGGGGTCCCCACCGCTTCGGATTAGGAGGCAGAATCAGAAGTGTCCCACAAGTGGGTAAGGCCGCTACATAACCCATGCCGCCTTGTGGGTCCCCACCGCTTCAGAGCGGGAAACAGAATCAGAAGTGGCCCACAAGTGGGCAAGGTGGCTAAGTAACCCCTGCCGCCTGGGGGGTCCCCACCGCTTCAGAGCGGGGGGCAGAATCATAAGTGGCCCACAAGTGGGCAAGGTGGCTACATAACCCCTACCGCCTTGGGCGTCCCCACCGCTTCAGAGCGGGGAGCACAATCAGAGGTGGCCCACAAGTGGGCGAGGTGGCTAAGTAACCCCAGCCGCCTGGGGTGTCCCCCCCTTTTCAGAGCCGGGCGCAAAATCAGAAGTGGTCCACAAGTGGGCAAGGTGGCTGGATAACCCCTGCCGCCTAGGGGGTCCCCACCGCTTCGGAGCGAAGGGAAGAATTAGAAGTGGCCCACAAGTGGGCAAGGTGGCTAAGTAACCCCTGCCGCCGGGGGGGTCCCCACCGCTTCAGAGCGGGGGGCAGAATCAAAAGTGGCCTACAAGTGGGCAAGGTGGCTACATAATCCCTGCCGCCTTGGGGGTCCCTTTTGCTTTAGAGTGGGGGGCAGAATCAGAAGTGGCCCACAAGTGGGCAAGGTGGCTAAGTAACCCCTGCCGCCGGGGGGGTCCCCACCGCTTCAGAGCGGGGGGCAGAATCAAAAGTGGCCTACAAGTGGGCAAGGTGGCTACATAATACCTGCCGCCTTGGGGGTCCCTTTTGCTTTAGAGTGGGGGGCAGAATTAGAAGTGGCCCACAAGTGGGCTATGTGGCTAAGTAACCCCTGCCGCCTGGGGGGTCCCCACCGCTTTAGAGCGGGGGGCAGAATCAGAAGTGGCCCACAAGTGGGCAAGGTGGCTACATAACCCCTACCGCCTTGGGCGTCCCCACCGCTTCAGAGCGGGGGGCAGAATCATAAGCGGCCCACAAGTGGGTAAGGCGGCTACATAACCCCTGCCGCCTGGGGAGTCCACACCGCTTCAGAGCGGGGGGCACAATCAGAAGTGGCCCACAAGTGGTGAGAGTGGCTACATAACCCCTGCCGTCTGGGGTGTCCCTACCGCTTCAGAGCGGGAAATAGAATCAGAAGTGGCCCACAAGTGGGCAAGGTGGCTAAATGGCCCCTGCCGCCTGGGGGGTCCCCACCGCTTCAGGGCGGGGGGCAGAATCAGAAGTGGCCCACAAGTGGGGAGAGTGGCTACATAACCCCTGCCGCCTAGGGGGTCCCAACCGCTTCAGAGCGGGGGGCAGAATCAGAAGTGGCCCACAAGTGGGCAAGGTGGTTAAATAACCCCTGCCGCCTGGGGGGTCCCCACCGCTTGAGGGCGGGGGGCAGAATCAGAAGTGGCCGACAAGTGGGCAAGGTGGCTAAATAACCCGTGCCGCCTTGGGGGTCCCCACCGCTTCAGAGCGGGGGGCAGAATCAGAAGTGGCCCACAAGTGCGCTAGGTGGCTACATAACCCCTGCCGCCTGGGGGGTCCCCACCGCTTCAGAGCGGGGGGTAGAATCAGAAGTGGCCCACAAGTGCGCTAGGTGGCTACATAACCCCTGCCGCCTGGGGGGTCCCCACCGCTTCAGAGCGGGGGGCAGAATCAGAAGTGGCCCACAAGTGGGCAAGGTGGCTAAATAACCCGTGCCGCCTGGGGGGTCCCCACCGCTTCAGAGCGGGGGGCAGAATCAGAAGTGGCCCACAAGTGGGCAAGGTGGCTACCTAACCCCTGCCGCCTCGGGGGTCCCCACCGCTTCAGATCAGGGGGCAGAATCAGAAGTGGCCCACAAGTGCGCTAGGTGGCTACATAACCCCTGCCGCCTGGGGGGTCCCCACCGCTTCAGAGCGGAGGGCAGAATCAGAAGTTGCCCACGAGTGGGCAAGGTGGCTACATAACCCCTACTGCCTGGGGGGTCCCCACCGTTTCAGAGCGGGGGGCAAAATTAGAAGTGCCCCACAACTGGGCAATGTGGCTACATAACCCCTGCCGCCTGGGGGGTCCCCACTGCTTTAGAGCGGGGGGCAGAATCAGAAGTGGCCTGCAAGTGGGCAAGGTGGCTGCATAACCCCTGCCGCCTGGGGGGTCCCCACCGCTTCAGAGCGGGGGGCAGAATCAGAAGTGGCCCACAAGTGGGCAAGGTGGCTACATAACCCCTGCCGCCTGGGGGATCCCCAGCGCTTCAGAGCGGGGGGCAAAATCAGAAGTGGCCCACATGTGGGCAAGGTGGCTACATAACCCCTGCCGCCTAGGGGGTCCCCACCGCTTCAGAGCGGGGAGCAGAATCAGAAGTGGCCCACAAGTGGGCAAGGTGGCTAAGTAACCCCTGCCGCCTTGGGGGTCCCCACCGCTTCATAGCGGGAGGCAGAATCAGAAGTGGCCCACAAGTGGGCAAGGTGGCTACATGACCCCTGCCGCCTGGGGGGTCCCCACCGCTTCAGAGTGGGGGGCAGAATCAGAAGTGGCCCACAAGTGGGCAAGGTGGCTACATAACCCTGCCGCCTGGGGGGTCCCCACCGCTTCAGAGCGGGGGGCAGAATCAAAAGTGGCCCACAAGTGGGCAAGGTGGCTAAATAACCCGTGCCGCCTGGGGGGTCCCCACCGCTTCAGGGCGGGGGGCAGAATCAGAAGTGGCCCACAAGTGGGCAAGGTGGCTAAAAACCCCGTGCCGCCTGGGGGGTCCCCACCGCTTCAGAGCGGGGGGCAGAATCAGAAGTGGCCCACGGGTGGGCAAGGTGGCTACCTAACCCCTGCCGCCTGGGGGGTCCCCACCGCTTCAGAGCGGGGGGCAAAATCAGAAGTGGCCTGCAAGTGCGCTAGGTGGCTACATAACCCCTGCCGCCTGGGGGGTCCCCACCGCTTCAGAGCGGAGGGCAGAATCAGAAGTTGCCCACGAGTGGGCAAGGTGGCTACATAACCCCTACTGCCTGGGGGGTCCGCACCGCTTCACAGCGGGGGGCAGAATTAGAAGTGCCCCACAACTGGGCAAGGTGGCTACATAACCCCTGCCGCCCGGGGGGTCCCCACCGCTTCAGAGCGGGGGGCAGAATCAGAAGTGGCCCACAAGTGGGCAAGGTGGCTACATAACCCCTGCCGCCTGGGGGATCCCCACCGCTTCAGAGCGGGGGGCAGAATCAGAAGTGGCCCACAAGTGGGCAAGGTGGCTACATAACCCCTGCCGCCTAGGGGGTCCCCACCGCTTCAGAGCGGGGGGCAGAATCAGAAGTGGCCCACAAGTGGGCAAGGTGGCTACATAACCCCTGCCGCCTAGGGGGTCCCCACCGCTTCAGAGCGGGGAGCAGAATCTGAAGTGGCCCACAAGTGGGCAAGGTGGCTAAGTAACCCCTGCCGCCTTGGGGGTCCCCACCGCTTCATAGCGGGAGGCAGAATCAGAAGTGGCCCACAAGTGGGCAAGGTGGCTACATAACCCCTGCCGCCCGGGGGGTCCCCACCGCTTCAGAGCGGGAGGCAGAATCAGAAGTGGCCCACAAGTGGGCAAGGTGGCTAAAAAACCCCTGCCGCCTGGGGGGTCCCCACCGCTTCAGAGTGGGGGGCAGAATCAGAAGTGGCCCACAAGTGGGCAAGGTGGCTACATAACCCCTGCCGCCTGGGGGGTCCCCACCGCTTCAGAGCGGGGGGCAGAATCAGAAGTGGCCCGCAAGTGCGCTAGGTGGCTACATAACCCCTGCCGCCTTGGGGGTCCCCACCGCTTCATAGCGGGGGGCAGAATCAGAAGTGGCCCACAAGTGGGCAAGGTGGCTACATAACCCCTGCCGCCTGGGGGTTCCCCACCGCTTCAGAGTGGGGGGCAGAATCAGAAGTGGCCCGCAAGTGGGCAAGGTGGCTACATAACCCCTGCCGCCCGGGGGGTCCCAATTCTGCCCCCAAGGCCCACAAGTGGGCTAGGTGGCTACATAACCCCGGCCGCCTGGGGGGTGCCCACTGCTTTAGAGCGGGGGGCAGAATCACAAGTGGCCCACAAGTGGGCAAGGTGGCTAAGTAACCCCTGCCGCCTGGGGGGTCCCCACCGCTTCAGAGCGGGAAACAGAATCAGAAGTGGCCCACAAGTGGGCAGTGTGGCTACATAACCCCTGCCGCCTGGGGGGTCCCCACCGCTTCAGAGCGGGGGGCAGAATCAGAAGTGGCCCACAAGTGGGCAACGTGGCTACATAACCCCTGCCGCCGGGGGGGTCCCCACCGCTTCAGAGCGGGGTGCAGAATCAGAAGTGGCCCACAAGTGGGCAAGGTGGCTACATAACCCCTGCCGCCTGGGGGGTCCCCACTGCTTCAGGGCGGGGGCAGAATCAGAAGTGGCCCACAAGTGGGGAAGGTGGCTAAATAACCCCTGCCGCCTGGGGGGTCCCCACCGCTTCAGAGCGGGGGGCAGAATTAGAAGTGCCCCACAAGTGGGCAAGGTGGCTACATAACCCCTGCCGGGGGGGGGAGGGATCCCCACCGCTTCAGAGCGGGGGGCAGAATCAGAAGTGGCCCACAAGTGGGCAAGGTGGCTACCCAGTAACCTAGTAAACAAAAAAAAATTTCACTGGGTTCTGAAACCTAGTAAAAACAAAAACGTTTTTTTCACTAGGTTCCGAAACCTAGTGAAAACGTTTTTTGTACTAGGTTTTGAAACTTAGTAAAAAAAAAATTTTTTTTCGGTTCCCAATACCTAGTAAAAGACTAGTGAACCTAGTAAACTGTTACCTAGTAAAAAAAAATTTCAAGAAACATTGTTTTTTACTAGGTTTCACTACAGACCCCCGACATACTCCCAAGGTCTGCGTGGGGTGCGCCATGGCCCAGGTCCCTCAAGGGCCAAGCTCGTGGCACTCCCCTTGTCCTTGCCGCGAACGTCCGAATCCACGGCGAGCACTCCTCCCTCCATTCCGCGACTCCCTCAGGGCGAAGAGACTGAAGCTGCACCCCCAAATGCGCGTGCGTATTGCCCTCTCGCCTGCCTCTTGAAAGGCAAGGGCCAGGTCCTCCTCCTTCCTTGCATGCCCAAAAACCCGCCCTCACCGACAGCACCTCAGCATTAGTGTGGCCTGAGACTAGAATCGAGGGTACTGCCACCCACCGACTTCCAGGCACAACTGCGACAGTTGCGGGTCAGGCACGCATTTGGAGGCAGAGCTCTGCTTACAACATCACACCAATCTACAATTGCCTGGGGCAGGGCATACCCTGAGGCTTGGGCCTCTCTGCAGACACCGATTTGATGACCTCCCGCACTTTGACAATAATGCTCACGGCATCGGCGGCGTTGTACATGTACTTCACAATGTCCACCCACTCCGCTTCCTTGAGGGACAAGGATTCAAGGGAGGCACCAATGGCAGCGGCAAGGGAGGCACCAATGGCGGCGGGGAATCAGGGGGTCTACTCGAGCAGGGGGCCGCAGCGCCTCACCCGCATGAAACGGCCGTATGAGCACCTACTGCCAACCACCGTCGGATTGCCAACCGACACCATCGGTACTTTGCCGCCAGCATCATCCTTTAAGAAAGGGGGGGTATGACCCTGAAAAACAGCTGAATGGCCCCTGCACCGGGAGTGCACGGCCTTGAACTTCCTCCTGGGCACCACCAGGACGATCTGCGGCCATCTCCACAACACAGGCCTTTGGAGGGGGGGGGGGGGCAGTGTAATGGGATGCCAGGGTCTGGGATATCATCTCACTGCGAAGGCGGGGGCATGCGGAACGCAACAGGTGGCAACTGTGGGCGGACACAGACCTGCACAGACATGTTCATTTTTTTGTGCAAAATCCCCAAGATTTCCTCTTCGCTCTGCACAGAGGATGCGTGATACGCGCATTCAACACCCTGTTGCATGCGGGGTCACTCCCTCCCCTTTTATGTACATGCCCCACGCAAGATGCCCCAGACCCTCCACCCACGACTGACCTTTGTCTGGTACTTCCCCCGCAGGTATACCCTCAATAACTCCTGCACTGTCTCTTTCAGTTGGCGCTGTACGAATCGGAACTCTTCGTCAATTTCGTGATGCATGATCTTCCCAAACACAGCAACGTCGTTGTCCTCGCTGCTGTACCTCCGCACCCCTGTGGGACAGGGCGCAGGCAAGAACAGGCTTCATTTCACTTGCTGGACTGCTTGCCCAGCTTGGCTTTCGACGTAATAGCCTTAGAGTTTGGGTTCAAAATCCCTTCCTCCAAAACATGCCGTGTTGCTACCACTTGCCACATGCAAAGAGATAGACCATGCTTCCAATGAACTCTTGACATCACACTAGAAAGTGGCTATGGTAAAGCACAATTGCCGCTTGCAAAGGGGGAGACCATCTTTCTCCAATGCACATTGGCCATCCTGTACACCTATGGCTAGGTAAAGCACACTTGCCAAATGCAACAGGCGTTTCTTCAGCTTGCCCCTGAACCCCGTTTGGTGCCCTTTCATTTGGACAAGAAGATGAAGAAGATGCATGCAGAGATGACCGGCACATGCAAGGAATTGCAGAAGCTACGATCCGCAGCAAAGCGAGTGCGGCAGGTGAGCAGCCAGAGCTGGAGGAAGCTGTGGAAGATGCTGAAGGAAATGAGTACGTTGCAGAGGGTGAAGGAAGGAAGGGGTATGAATGTTGCAGGGGGATTGAGATGTCTGGGGTTGGAATGCAGAGACATGGCGATGGTGGATGCAGGCAGGGGTGCACAAACCCGCATCCAGAAAGGAATGTTGATTGCAGAGAACGTCCGGAAACCTAAAGGTCGTGGCTTTGCCCACTGTCGTGTGGTCAGGCCGCTGGGATATGCGGTGGCATGTGGTATGTTCACAATGACACAGGATGAATTGTGATCACAGACGATCACACATACGATCGCTTGTGGTCACCTGTGACCACACGAGCACAAATGTGACCATTCATGATCACAACAGAACACATACCCCCAGTGGTCCACAGCCTTGTAGGAATGAACCATTCTCATCGCATACGTCCGGCTTCCATCAAGGCAAGGCAGGGCCCAGGAGATCGGCCATCTATGAGTTTCCTCAGCCCAGATGGCAATCCACATGAGCACGTCCAGAGCACCCACCCAGTACCACACCGACAAATGGAATTCCAGGATTGGGGATGGTGCAAGATGTATCCCCCACTCCACGAAATGAAGCACGCCCGCAGCCACATGCACATACTGTGCGTCCCGGCTGGCCTGCGTTGGGAAGCCTTGGGGTGAATCGTGATGGTACTTTGTTCCGTGTCCGAGGAGATTGAAGCCATCTTCAGCCCTATCCTGTACCTATGCAAGTTCCTGTTGCGGAAGCTGTATCTTCCTCCACAGCTGTGCCATTGAGTTCTGCCCAGATGGACCAGAATTGTGCAAATGTTATGAAACAAGGGAAAGCTCAAAAGAGGAATGCCCACCGGGTGCGACGAAGGATGAAGGCAAAGAGATCCACGTCGGTCTACTCCATGCGCACCCCGTTGTTGAGGAGGAGGGAGGATATCCTGTGCCCTGAAACCATGACACATGCGACGGCATCCCTCTGATTCTCCAAAACCCAAGCGCCCAGGACCAGCGGTTTGCCTCTCCAATCACGGAACAGCGGGACTGCACCTGCAATCACAGCCTGGGCCCATTCCAAGATGAGGGGCTTCAGACCATACTTCTGGTTCAGGTACGTGTACAAATGCTGTTCCACAGTTTCGCGTGGTAGCTGACTTTCGCTGCACTTCCGGTCAAATTTACTCTTTGAAGCGTAAATCTCTTCAATCACATCCTGAAACAGACAGGCGGAGTGCGGTGTCAAAAGCTGCTCCGAAAAAAAAATGAGCCTCCGCAGCACAAAAGAAATGGAAGACTGCAGTGAAAGTCTTTCGCGCCGGAGGGAGACGGTTCAGAGTCACCAAGCCACGAAAACTCTCGGACGCAGCAGGCAGCAGCAAACTGTTGACCAACCGAACAGCAAATGACGAGCGCACACCTTCAGAGCGTGCAACGAAATGCTTCGCACACTCAGCGGAGTCGCAGGCCCCCCTTTCCTCAAAGCAGACGGGGATAGAGCAGGCGCTTTGGGGCCGCCAGGCCCGACACCCACGATCTGCAGACGTAGGGCAATTCACAGCTCTGAGCAGGTCCCTCCACGGTGCTGCAGGTAAGGAGGTGCAGATCTGGGTGGTTCTCATTTGGACCACTGCTGAGTGACGTGCTAAGCCCAAATCACTGGCTGCTGTATCACAGATGTGAAAATGACACTGGCACACTCAACAGCCAGTTTCTCCGTCAAGAGAATCAATTCTGGCCAGCTTTTGCTACAAAGCCCACACATGAGCACAAAAAAATGCATGACCTGCTGGCTGGAACTGATGAGTTGGCTTGCACATTGCACACTGCGCGGATGATACCCCTTGCCGCCCGATAATGATGACAATCAAGAGTGCAAATGCATGTACAACGTGGGCCTGCCACAACGCCGGTGGCCAGCAGCAACCACCACACTGTCATGCAGACCTAAGCTTGGTCAAATGGTTCACCACAGTGCCACTACAACCCTTTTTCGTCATTCTGGTACCGGGCTGTGGCCCCAAACCCCAAACCAACATGGCGGGAATAACTGAGCTGACTGTACATCGCACACATTGCGGGCCCAATTTATGGCAAATAGTGACTTTGCAAGCTTGAGACAGAACAAAGGCCGTTTGTTGACCGAGCTATCATACTGGGACCCAACACGATTCCTTCCTGACACCCAGGGGTCACTACCACTGCGTATTTCTGGGGGAGAATAGTACTGCAGGCATGTTGTCATGCACACATGAGGCGCGTCGTGAAGAGCACATGGTCTGAGCGGTTGAAATGACTACTCCACAGGGAACTCATTCAGGACTCCTGGAGCGGGGTGCTGCAGACCTCTTGCAACACAGCAGAAGAATGATGCAAAGTCAAAGCGCTTGCATGTGCATCTTTCGATCTGATAAAGGCTTGTAATCCTGGAAAAAAAGTTGGCAGAAATCGGAAGACTGGCTGGGGAAAAATTTTGCCATTCTCACCATAGGTGAATCTCATGTCTTGGCAGAACATGGGGAGTCCACCAGGCGCTGCCCACTGCTCAGCAATCATCAGCCCCGTCCCTGAACACTCAGTTGGTTGCGCTCCAGCACCATGAGACGAGCATTCGTACTCAGCCCCACTTCACGAATCTTCAGTCTGCCCCATCCAAATGAGTGGTGAGTAGGAAAAGTTGTTGTGCACTAAAATGATGAGAAATACTGAGCGCCATGGTCCTATATCTCTCTGGGACATTCAGAACATGCCAACACGGAGCAAATTCACATTTTTCCCGGTTTTTCTCAACTTTTAGTCCAATGCACCAAAATGTCGTTACCTTGGGGGGGGCATGTGTATGCTTTTTGAAATCTGTGAGAAAAGGCCGTTTCAGAAATGTATGGGTTGGGGGGGGATAGGTGACCATATTTTTGAGTGCCGAGGCCGAACTTTTCGGCGTTTCAGGGTTTTTGGGCCTCAGCCTGCTCCGCTCACGCGTGGGGGACACCAACTCACAGGTTTTCCCCTGGGTGCTCCGACATATTGTGGAGTTGGAGGAAAGTGGAATGAGGTAAATGGATGCATTTTGACTTGCTGAATCCAAATATTGTGGTCTCATGTCCCAACTTGACAGCCTGTTTGAGAAATTCTGCCATCTTTGATTTCTTGCACTCTGGTGAGCTTGATGCTGCAAGTTGCACCAGGCATCACCCGGGTGTCCAAGGTAGTTATTGGTCAAAGTCTTCAACATATTGGGGTCTTGAGGGGACCCATGTTGCACATGTCTTCTACTCATCAAATGCAACAAATCCACCTGAATGACGTGACCCTCATATGCCCATATGTTGGAATAATGGGGGTAGGGGTGCGGTGCAGTCTGTCTGAAACCGGACTAGAACAGGCAAAAAAAACCCAACCTGTCAACGGTAACGGCCAATTTTTGAAAAAATATGGTTCCGGACCCCCCCCTAACCCAAACATCTCCGAATATACCCCACATACCCCTACCTCCGGGACACTCAGCGGGCACAAATGAGGCAACAAAGGCACCGACCCCCGAAAACGCTCCGTGTTGGCATGAAATACGGTGTCCCAGAGATATATATAAAAAGCCCCAATAATTAAATCCTCCTGACAGGTTAATAATTCTGCTTGCAAGCATTAAGCAACAACAAGCAGCAAGCAACAAGCAACAAACGACAGAGAGAAGCGGGAAATTCTATTTCTTCAACATACCGCCTCAAAATCAAGGCATTGTTTTTGCATATTGATGGGCATGTCGAATGCCACCCTTTCTCGACTTGGCTCCCAAAACAAAGCCAGTGGCGCTTCTGTGTGCAAAGAAGAAATGATCAAAAATGGCCTTTTTCAGCCAGTTTTTGGCCATTTCGTGCTCAAGATTCAGCATCTGGCATGCGAAGCTGGTGCTTGCAAATGAAGCCATTGGGTTTTTACACTCAATGGGACATCAATGGGATGCAAAGGGTGCCATTGTTGAGTCATGTTGCAAGCAGTGGCACCGTGCTATGGGTAGTTTTGTGCCAAAAAAACAGCCATTGTCCCGCTAATTTTGGACACCGACGGCCCTAAGAACTGACCGTATCTTGACCTACGTGGCTCAAAATGATGATCCGAGTGCACATAGACCACCCGCAACCCCCCACTTTTTGTGGTTTCCACCCCTCCAAATCGCCCAAACGGACACCTAGACCACCGTACTAGTGCGCACTATGCGGCGGCAAGGTGCAAGCTTGAGCCTAATTAGGTGGGCGCGCAAATAGGTCAACAACGACCACTAACGGCCAAAAACTGACTTTTTCTAGAAAATTATCCTTCACCACATGGCATGCGAAAACAAGTGGTGGTTTTAGTATGCATTGATGCCGTGGTGGCTTGTTGTTCCCCCTGAAAAATCCCAAAATGCCTTGAAAATGGGCCCATCTAGGACCAAAACTGGGTAAAAAATGGGTTGAAAACCCGCCTTTCCAAAATTGATCCCCAACCATTTGTGACGCACGAACACGTGAAATAAGCTTATTTGGAGCTTGTTTCGTGCCACTCGGTGCAAAGAAAGAACATCGTCAAACAAGGCCTTTCTCAGCCAATTTTGGCCATTTCATCCTCAAAATGCAGGATACAGGCTCCTATGGTGAGCCAGTATTTGCAAACGCGGCCATTGGGTTTTCACACTTCATGGGACATCAATGGTATGCAAAGTGGGCGGATGTTAGGCCATGTTGGAAGCAATGGCACCGTGCTATACGCAATTTTGTGCCAAAAAAACAGCCATTGTCCACCTAATTTTGGACACCGACGGCCCTAAACCAAGGACGGACCATATCTTGACCTACGTGGCTCAAAATGATGATCCGAGGGCATGTAGGCCACTCGCAACCCCCCACTTTTTGTGGTTTCCACCCCTCCAAATCGTCCAAACGGACACCTAGAACACCGTACTAGTGCGCATTATGCGGCGGCAAGGTGCAAGCTTGAGCCTAATTAGGTGGGCGGGCAAATAGGTCAACAGCGACCGGCAAGGGCAAAAAACTGACTTTTTCTAGAAAATTATCCTTCACCACATGGCATGCGAAAACAAGTGGTGGTAATAGCATTTTTTGATGCCGTGGTGGCTGGTTGTTCCGCCTGAATAATCGTGAAATGCCTTGAAAATGGGCCAATCTAGGACCAAAATTAGGCGAAAATGGGTTGAAAACCCGCCTTTCCAAAATTGATCCCCAACCATTTGTGACGCACGAACACGTGAAATAAGCTTATTTGGAGCATGTTTCGTGCCGCTCGGTGCAAAGAAAGTGCATGGCCAAACAAGGCCTTTTTCAGCCAATTAGGCGAAAATGGGTTGAAAACCCGCCTTTCCAAAATTGATCCCCAACCATTTGTGACGCACGAACACGTGAAATAAGCTTATTTGGAGCATGTTTCGTGCCGCTCGGTGCAAAGAAAGTGCATGGCCAAACAAGGCCTTTTTCAGCCAATTTTGGCCATTTCGTCCTCAAAATTGAGGATACAGGCTCCTATGGTGAGCCAGTATCTGCAAACACGGCCATTGGGTTTTCACACTTCATGGGACATCAAAGGGATGCAAAGTGGGCCATTGTTGAACCATGTTGCAAGCAACGGCGCCATGCTATACGCAATTTTGTGCCAAAAAACAGCCATTGTCCCCCTAATTTTGAACAATGACGGCCCTAAACCAAGAACGGACCATATCTTGACCTACGTGGCTCAAAATGATGATCCGAGGGCATATAGACCACCCGCAAGCCCCCACTTTTTGTGGCTTCCACCCCTCCCAATGGCCCAAACAGACAAACAGACACACAGACCACCGTACTAGTGCGAATTTTGCGGCGGCAAGGTGCAAGCTTGAGCCTAATTAGGTGGGCGTGCAAATAGATCAACAGCAACCACCAAGGGCCAAAAACTGACTGTTTCTAGAAAAGTATCCTTCACCACATGGCATGCCGAAACAAGTGGTGGTTTTAGCATGTTTTGATGCCGTGGTGGCTTGTTGTTCCCCCTGAAAAAATCCCGAAATGCCTTGAAAATGGGCCCATCTAGGACCAAATTTGGGTAAATGTCAAGTCCGCCACTATGGTGCACACCGCACCACCGCCACCTCTCCGCCCCGGGGACCGACCCATGACTCCGGTGAGCATTGCCACCTACCTGGGAATTCAACAGGCAGCCTCAACAGGTAAGGTGACCCTACCGCCGAACGTGGTGCGCCAACTGACACGAACACTCGTCATCATGCGCATCACTGCGCGATCCACCGAAGCCCTGGCATATTTCATCCAGGCCGTACTCAACGCGGCCATTGGATTCCAGGCCCTGCAACTGACAGACCCCGGACAAATGCTACAGGAAGCCGTTACCACGGTGCGACGAGCATGGGTCATCCACAGTCACCGGCCCACATCACTCCCCGCCACGGTGCGTGAGGCATCGGCGCCATACTATGGGGACGATACAGACCACCTTGTCCACAATGCGTACACAGCACACAAGGCGGCCCACCTACATTGCCTCATGCACAACCACGAGCCGGAGATGAGAGAGGTGATCACCCTAACGTCAGGGGAGGCCCAGCGACATCGCAACACATGTCCCCAATACATACTCCAACAACGGGGCATCCCCCCTACGGTAGGAACTCGCGCGTGGAACCATCTGCAGCATCTACTGCCCCACCACCGGCATGTCATTCAGACAAACCATAGAAGCCCGGCGACAGGTCCTGTGGCCATCCTGTACACAGATGCAGGTTTGAGGACCAAGGGGGGGCATCACCACTCTCGACCAGGTGGGCACCTTCCTGCACTTGGTCAGAGTAACACCGAGCCGAATGCGGGTCCTCCAGCGAGTGGGCACCCACCACGCTCCCTTCCTACAACAGCCGGATCGACCCAACAAATTGGTCCTTGAAAACCACCTGCGGAAGGCAGCCGCCACGGCCGGTCGACCGCAACCATCCGATGAGGAAATTTGTGACACATACGATCTGTTTTGGGACGCACAAGCAACCCCTGCCACAGAGCCAAGCGAATAGGAACCACGCCCACCACCGACCACCGGAACAGGTGCAATGCGTCCCCGAGGCCACGGTGCCGGCAGTCCTCCTCGTGGCGCCCAACGGACTCAAAATCACCCTACCACGCGGCAAAGCACAAGGCAATCTGCGGATGCTACCCCCACCCACAGCACGCAAGTTCCGCCCGCCGCCTCTGCCGCAGGACCCGCTGAACGGCACGCCCATCACATGCTGGCGGTGCGGACCCCAGGTGCTAGCCACACCCTGGCCCATCCTCCAGCTGTTGGCGCGCATATCACCAAACACCGACGGCCCACTCCACCCCGGAGCAACACTGATGGCTGCACAAATACTTCAAACCAGCCCCAGCAGATGTACTTGCCACAGCAACGTGGGGGCCCAATGCCACAGCGGAGTGGCAACTCCACCGAGGGGCGCTGGATACCAAACATCCGGCCATTACTTTCCCGGTGATAGCCAAACACCCTAGCGCCACACCAGAAGCCCCTGCGTACCCCGTGAAACACCACTGCTCGTACGCGGTCCCGAAACGGGAGACCATCAAATGGACTACGTAACGCCCAAAACGGGTGTACCTGCTGCAGTACATACACAACTACCTTGCGCAAGGGCACAAAGGGAACAGCGAATACGTACAGATGAACGCGGCGGCGACCGAGATCATCCACCAAGGGATAGGTGCCTACGCCGCCCCCAAACTCAAACCAGCCACCACCGCGCCATGGGCCACCAAACCACAAGGAGCACATGTCCACGCCTACTAACCAACGACACCATGCCGTCTACCCCGACCAGACAACCGGAACACCATCATTTCTGCAAATGCCTCCGGCACTGCAAGCCTCACATCGGCAGCCAGCGGAGCAGCGCTGGAACTTCGCTCGGACACGGAGGGCCGATTGAGACAGCACCACCTGACGGGAACCACCATCTTCGGGGCGTCGTCCCACAGTGAAGTGAAGACACTGGCGATCATTATACATGCCCTCAATGACACCCACGGACAACCACAAGACCGCACATATCATGTGTGGGTCGTGGTCGATGCAGCGGTAGACTTCCAGATCATACAGCGACTCGCCCAACAACCACTACACAAAGCGACTGACTCCAGCCTCAATACACAGGCAATGCACCTGTTGGCGGCATTGTGGAACCTCCCGGCGCAAGTCGTATTACGCCTGGTCAAGCAAGAGTCCCATCGCTACAGCCTGGGCAACGGGCACATAGACCTACATGCCCACAACCAGCTGGCGGAGCACATGCCGGACCACGACGAGCCCCCGCCGCGTGACCACATGCACACACACCTCCAGCACCTGCTACCGATCCCGCACCCCGGGAAGCCGCCGCCCTGGGTGCCGCACGTTATGATATACAATGACACGGGATGGGCGTACCACTACCCACAGCCTCTCAAAACCATGGCCCACATCCGCAGAGGCCACGCCGACACCACCCTCATGAATTGCCTCCAACACGAACTACAAACTGTGCTTTACTTCTCGGCTCTAGACCGATCTCTACTACCGGTACACCTACAAAAACGACGGTCTCAACTCTTGCTCGAACAGCTACCCCTCCTGAACAGAGTGGCACGCTGGTACGACAGAAGGGACATCGACACCCCCCCCGGAATACCCCATATGCCCGTGCCACCAACAACAGCCGGAAACATAGGACCATTTCAAACAGTGCCCGCTGGCTCACGATGACATCCACCTAGCCGCGTGGAAATCCGAGGACAGTCACGCAACACGCCGGTTGGGGCCCAGCAACAACACAAGCTAACGAGGTACGCCGCCTGATGCGATAACCGGAGATCAAGGAAGCTGTGTTCAGAGGGGCGGTGCCGCTCCAACTCTACTGGGTCATCACCGCACCGACCACACGCCAGAACCAAGAGCCACAGTGAGCCATATGCAGCTCACAGCTGTCAAACGGGCAGATGCGCAACTGCAACATCACGTCCAGTCGTACATACAGGAGGCACAGTGGGACCCTGACAGCCAACGCAAATACTACAACCTACTCATACATTGCCAACTGGTTCAGCCCAAGGACTAGCCACACACACCACTAAAAAACCCCAAGGGGACTGTATCCACACCGCGTGTGGCACCTACACACCACTCTGCAGGGACCCGTGGCGCGCACGCCCCCTGCATATGGCCCACTGTTCGCCATCACCGTGCTTCTCCTCAGGATGGCCGATAGCGAGGCCCCCCATCCAGAGGGGCTACCATGCAACATTTGCCTCGAGTCCGACCGCCCCGGCCACTCGGCTGCGGCAGCGCTGAGATGAAAGATTGGTTCTGCAGTCCGTGCCTTTCCAAGTGGCACGCCTGTCCCCCCGCAGACGGCGCCACCCCCGCTGCACCGGCCCGACCCCCCGAGAGACCCAGGAGGAGGACCTCTCGGTGCAGGCGGTCCGGAGGTTGGCCGCCCCGAAAATCTGGGCCCCCCACAACCACATCGGCGGCAGTGACAGCCCGGATGTGGAGTGGCTGGAGGTGCTAGAGGACAGGACGGAGCCGCCGGCCCGCCCCTCCTGGCACGCACCAAGATGGCGGTTGCCGCCAGGGCACGACAACCCCACCGGCTGGGTGCCGGACCGCGAGACCTACGACACTGTACCTCATAAAAAATGGGTTGAAAACCCGCCTTTCCAAAATTGATCCCCAACCATTTGTGACGCATGAACACGTGAAATAAGCTTATTTGGAGCTTGTTTCGTGCCACTCGGTGCAAAGAAAGAACATGGTCAAACAAGGCCTTTTTCAGCCAATTTTGGCCATTTCATCCTCAAAATTCAGGATACAGGCTCCTATGGTGAGCCAGTATTTGCAAACGCGGCCATTGGGTTTTCACACTCGATGGGACATCAATGGGATGCAAAGTGCGACATTGTTAAGCCATGTTGCAAGCAATGGCGCCATGCTATACGCAGTTTTGTGCCAAAAAACAGCCATTGTCCCCCTAATTTTGAACAATGACGGCCCTAAACCAAGAACAGACCATATCTTGACCTCCGTGTCTCAAAATTATGATCCGAGTGCACATAGACCACCCGCAACGCCCCACTTTTTGTGGTTTCCACCCCTCCAAGTCGCCCAAATGGACACCTAGACCACCATACTAGTGCGAATTATGCGGCGGCAAGGTGCAAGCTTGAGCCTACTTAGGTGGGTGCGTAAATGGCGAAAAACTGACTTTTTCTAGAAAGTTATCCTTCACCACATGGAGTGCTAAAACAAGTGGTGGTTTTAGCATGTTTTCATGCCGTGGTGGCTTGTTGTTCCCCCTGAGAAATCCCGAAATGCCTTGACAATGGGCCAATCTAGGACCAAAATTGGGTAAAAAATGGGTTGAAAACCCGCCTTTCCAAAATTGATCCCCAACCATTTGTGACGCACGAACACATGAAATAAGCTTATTTGGAGCATGTTTCGTGCCGCTCGGTGCAAAGAAAGAGCATGGTAAAACAAGGCCTTTTTTAGCCAGTTTTGGCCATTTCATCCTCAAAATGGACCATACAGACTATTATGGTGAGCCAACATTTGCAAACGCGGCCATTGGGTTTTCACAATCAATGAAACATCAATGGGATGCAAAGTGGGTCATTGTTGAGCCATGTGGCAAGCAAAGGTGCCATGCTATATGCAAATTTGTGCCAAAAATAAGCCATTGTCCCCCTAATTTTGAACAATGACGGCCCTAAACCAAGACCGGCCACATCTTGACCTACGTGGCTCAAAATGATGATCCGAGGGCATATAGGCCACTCGCAACCCCCCACTTTTTGTGGTTTCCACCCCTCCAAATTGCCCAAACGGACACCTAGAACACCGTACTAGTGCGAACTATGCGGCGGCAAGGTGCAAGCTTGAGCCTAATTAGGTGGGCGCGCAAATAGGTCAACAACGACCACTAACGGCCAAAAACTGACTTTTTCTGGAAAATTATCCTTCACCACATGGCATGCGAAAACAAGTGGTGGTTTTAGCATGCATTGATGCCGTGGTGGCTGGTTGTCCCCCCTGAAAAATCCCGAAATGCCTTGAAAATGGGCCAATCTTGGACCAAAAGTGGGTAAAAAAATCGGTTGAAAACCCGACTTTCCAAAATTGATCCCCAACCATTTGTGACGCACGAACACATGAAATAAGCTTATTTCGAGCATGTTTCCTGCCACTCGGTGCAAAGAAAAGACATGGTCAAACATTGCCTTTTTCGGCCAATTTTGGCCATTTCATCCTCAAAATTCAGGATACAGGCTCCTATGGTGAGCCAGTATTTGCAAACGCGGCCATTGGGTTTTCACACTCGATGGGACATCAATGGTATGCAAAGTGCGCCATTGTTAAGCCATGTTGCAAGCAATGGCGCCATGCTATATGCAGTTTTGTGCCAAAAAAACAGCCCTTTGTCCGCCTAATTTGGAACAATGACGGCCCTAAACCAAGAACGGACCATATCTTGACCTACGTGGCTCAAAATGATAATCCGAGGGCATATAGACCACTCGCAACCCCCCACTTTTTGTGGTTTCCACCCCTCCAAGTCACCCAAATGGACACCTAGACCACCGTACTAGTGCGCATTATGCGGCGGCAAGGTGCAAGCTTGAGCCTAATTAGGTGGGTGCGTAAATAGATTAACAGCGACCACCAAGGGCAAAAAACTGACTTTTTCTGGAAAATTATCCTTCACCACATGGCATGCGAAAACAAGTGGTGGTTTTAGCATGTTTTGATGCCGTGGTGGCTGGTTGTTCCCCCCGAGAAATCCCGAAATGCCTTGAAAATGGGCCAATCTAGGACCAAAATTGGGTAAAAAATGAGTTGAAAATGGGCCGTTCCAAAATTGATCCCCAACCATTTCTGATGCACGAACACATGAAAAAAGCTTATTTGGAGCGTGCTTCGTGCCGCTCGGGGCAAAGAAAGAACATGGTCAAACAAGGCCTTTTTCGGCCAATTTTGCCCATTTCGTCGGCAAAATTTAGGATACAGGCTAGTCTGGTGAGCCAACATTTGCAAACGCGGCCATTGGGTTTTCACACTCAATGAAACATCAATGGGATGCAAAGTGGGTCATTGTTGAGCCATGTGGCAAGCAAAGGTGCCATGCTATATGCAAATTTGTGCCAAAAAAAAGCCATTGTCCCCCTAATTTTGAACAATGACGGCCCTAAACCAAGACCGGCCACATCTTGACCTACGTGGCTCAAAATGATGATCCGAGGGCACATAGACCACCCGCAACCCCCCACTTTTTGTGGTTGCCACCCCTCCAAATCGCCCAAACGGACACCCATAACACCGTACTACTGCCAATTATGCGGCGGCAAGGTGCAAGCTTGAGCCTAACTAAGTAGGTGGGCGCGCAAATAGGTCAACAACGTCCAGCCGGGACAGAAAACTGACTTTTTCTAGAAAAGTATCCTTGACCACATGGCATGCGGAAACAGGTGGTGGTTTTAGGATGCATTGATGCCGTGATGGCTTGCTTTTGCCCCTCAAAAATCCCGAAATGCCCTGAAAATGGGCCAATCTAGGACCAAAATTGGGTAAAAAATGGGTTGACAACGTGCCTTTCCAAAATTGATCCCCAACCATTTGTGACGCACGAACAAATGAAATAAGCTTATTTGGTGCATGTTTCATGCCGCTCGGTGCAAAGAAAGAACATGGTCAAACAAGGCCTTTTTCAGCCAATTTGGGCCATTTCGTCCTCAAAAATCAGTATACGGGCTACTATGGTGAGCCAGTATTTGCAAACGCGGCCATGTGGCTTTCACACTCAATGGGACGTCAATAGTCTGCAAAGTGCGCCATTGTTGAGCCATGGCGCAAGGAATGGCGCCATGCTATACGCAATTTTGTGCCAAAAAAAAACAACCATTGTCCCCCTAACTTTCAACAATGACGGCCTTAAACCAAGAACAGACCACATCTTGACCTACGTGGCTCAAAATGATGATCCGAGGGCATATAGGCCACTCGCAACCCCCCACTTTTTGTGGTTTCCACCCCTCCAAATCGCCCAAACGGACACCTAGAACACCGTACTAGTGCGAACTATGCAGCGGCAAGGTGCAAGCTTGAGCCTAATTAGGTGGGCGCGCAAATAGGTCAACAACGACCACTAACGGCCAAAAACTGACTTTTTCTGGAAAATTATCCTTCACCACATGGCATGCGAAAACAAGTGGTGGTTTTAGCATGTTTTGATGCCGTGGTGGCTTGTTGTTCCCCTTGAGAAATCCCGAAATGCCTTGACAATGGGCCAATCTAGGACCAAAATTGGGTAAAAAAATCGGTTGAAAACCCGACTTTCCAAAATTGATCCCCAACCATTTGTGACGCACGAACACATGAAATAAGCTTATTTCGAGCATGTTTCCTGCCACTCGGTGCAAAGAAAAGACATGGTCAAACATTGCCTTTTTCAGCCAATTTTGGCCATTTCATCCTCAAAATTCGGGATACAGGCTCCTATGGTGAGCCAGTATTTGCAAACGCGGCCATTGGGTTTTCACACTCAATGGAACATCAATGGTATGCAAAGTGCGCCATTGTTAAGCCATGTTGCAAGCAATGGCGCCATGCTATATGCAATTTTGTGCCAAAAAACAGCCATTGTCCCCCTAATTTTGAACAATGACGGCCCTAAACCAAGAACGGACCATATCTTGACCTACGTGGCTCGAAATGATAATCCGAGGGCATATAGACCACTCGCAACCCCCCAGTTTTTGTGGTTTCCACCCCTCCAAGTCGCCCAAATGGACACCTAGACCACCGTACTAGTGCGCATTATGCTGCGGCAAGGTGCAAGCTTGAGCCTAATTAGGTGGGCGCGCAAATAGATCAACAGCGACCACCAAGGGCAAAAAACTGACTTTTTCTGGAAAATTATCCTTCACCACATGGCATGCGAAAACAAGTGGTGGTTTTAGCATGTTTTGATGCCGTGGTGGCTTGTTGTTCCCCTTGAGAAATCCCGAAATGCCTTGACAATGGGCCAATCTAGGACCAAAATTGGGTAAAAAATGGGTTGAAAACCCGCCTTTCCAAAATTGATCCCCAACCATTTGTGACGCACGAACACATGAAATAAGCTTATTTGGAGCATGTTTCGTGCCGCTCGGTGCAAAGAAAGAGCATGGTCAAACAAGGCCTTTTTTAGCCAGTTTTGGCCATTTCATCCTCAAAATGGACCATACAGACTATTATGGTGAGCCAATATTTGCAAACGCGGCCATTGGGTTTTCACAATCAATGAAACATCAATGGGATGCAAAGTGGGTCATTGTTGAGCCATGTGGCAAGCAAAGGTGCCATGCTATATGCAAATTTGTGCCAAAAAAAAGCCATTGTCCCCCTAATTTTGAACAATGACGGCCCTAAACCAAGACCGGCCACATCTTGACCTACGTGGCTCAAAATGATGATCCGAGGGCACATAGACCACCCGCAACCCCCCACTTTTTGTGGTTGCCACCCCTCCAAATCGCCCAAACGGACACCCATAACACCGTACTACTGCCAATTATGCGGCGGCAAGGTGCAAGCTTGAGCCTAACTAAGTAGGTGGGCGCGCAAATAGGTCAACAACGTCCAGCCGGGACAGACAACTGACTTTTTCTAGAAAAGTATCCTTGACCACATGGCATGCGGAAACAGGTGGTGGTTTTAGCATGCATTGATGCCGTGGTGGCTTGCTTTTGCCTCTCAAAAATCCCGAAATGCCTTGAAAATGGGCCAATCTAGGACCAAAATTGGGTAAAAAATGGGTTGAAAATGGGACGTTCCAAAATTGATCCCCAACCATTTGTGACGCACGAACAAATGAAATAAGCTTATTTGGAGCATGTTTCATGCCGCTCGGTGCAAAGAAAGAACATCGTCAAACAAGGCCTTTTTCAGCCAATTTGGGCCATTTCGTCCTCAAAAATCAGTATACGGGCTACTATGGTGAGCCAGTATTTGCAAACGCGGCCATGTGGCTTTCACACTCAATGGGACGTCAATAGTCTGCAAAGTGCGCCATTGTTGAGCCATGGCGCAAGGAATGGCGCCATGCTATACGCAATTTTGTGCCAAAAAAAAACAACCATTGTCCCCCTAATTTTCAACAATGACGGCCCTAAACCAAGAACGGACCACATCTTGACCTACGTGGCTCAAAATGATGATCCGAGGGCATATAGGCCACTCACAACCCCCCACTTTTTGTGGTTTCCACCCCTCCAAATCGCCCAAACGGGCACCTAGAACACCGTACTAGTGCGAACTATGCAGCGGCAAGGTGCAAGCTTGAGCCTAATTAGGTGAGCGCGCAAATAGGTCAACAACGACCACTAACGGCCAAAAACTGACTTTTTCTGGAAAATTATCCTTCACCACATGGCATGCGAAAACAAGTGGTGGTTTTAGCATGTTTTGATGCCGTGGTGGCTGGTTGTCCCCCCTGAAAAATCCCGAAATGCCTTGAAAATGGGCCAATCTTGGACCAAAATTGGGTAAAAAAATCGGTTGAAAACCCGACTTTCCAAAATTGATCCCCAACCATTTGTGACGCACGAACACATGAAATAAGCTTATTTCGAGCATGTTTCCTGCCACTCGTTGCAAAGAAAAGACATGGTCAAACATTGCCTTTTTCGGCCAATTTTGGCCATTTCATCCTCAAAATTCGGGATACAGGCTCCTATGGTGAGCCAGTATTTGCAAACGCGGCCATTGGGTTTTCACACTCAATGGAACATCAATGGTATGCAAAGTGCGCCATTGTTAAGCCATGTTGCAAGCAATGGCGCCATGCTATATGCAGTTTTGTGCCAAAAAACAGCCATTGTCCCCCTAATTTTGAACAATGACGGCCCTAAATCAAGAACGGACCATATCTTGACCTACGTGGCTCAAAATGATAATCCGAGGGCATATAGACCACTCGCAACCCCCCAGCTTTTGTGGTTTCCACCCCTCCAAGTCGCCCAAATGGACACCTAGACCACCGTACTAGTGCGCATTATGCGGCGGCAAGGTGCAAGCTTGAGCCTAATTAGGTGGGTGCGTAAATAGATCAACAGCGACCACCAAGGGCAAAAAACTGACTTTTTCTGGAAAATTATCCTTCACCACATGGCATGCGAAAACAAGTGGTGGTTTTAGCATGTTTTGATGCCGTGGTGGCTTGTTGTTCCCCTTGAGAAATCCCGAAATGCCTTGACAATGGGCCAATCTAGGACCAAAATTGGGTAAAAAATGGGTTGAAAACCCGCCTTTCCAAAATTGATCCCCAACCATTTGTGACGCACGAAGACATGAAATAAGCTTATTTGGAGCATGTTTCGTGCCGCTCGGTGCAAAGAAAGAGCATGGTAAAACAAGGCCTTTTTTAGCCAGTTTTGGCCATTTCATCCTCAAAATGGACCATACAGACTATTATGGTGAGCCAATATTTGCAAACGCGGCCATTGGGTTTTCACAATCAATGAAACATCAATGGGATGCAAAGTGGGTCATTGTTGAGCCATGTGGCAAGCAAAGGTGCCATGCTATATGCAAATTTGTGCCAAAAAAAAGCCATTGTCCCCCTAATTTTGAACAATGACGGCCCTAAACCAAGACCGGCCACATCTTGACCTACGTGGCTCAAAATGATGATCCGAGGGCACATAGACCACCCGCAACCCCCCACTTTTTGTGGTTGCCACCCCTCCAAATCGCCCAAACGGACACCCATAACACCGTACTACTGCCAATTATGCGGCGGCAAGGTGCAAGCTTGAGCCTAACTAAGTAGGTGGGCGCGCAAATAGGTCAACAACGTCCAGCCGGGACAGACAACTGACTTTTTCTAGAAAAGTATCCTTGACCACATGGCATGCGGAAACAGGTGGTGGTTTTAGCATGCATTGATGCCGTGGTGGCTTGCTTTTGCCCCTCAAAAATCCCGAAATGCCTTGAAAATGGGCCAATCTAGGACCAAAATTGGGTAAAAAATGGGTTGAAAATGGGCCGTTCCAAAATTGATCCCCACCCATTTGTGACGCACGAACAAATGAAATAAGCTTATTTGGAGCATGTTTCATGCCGCTCGGTGCAAAGAAAGAACATCGTCAAACAAGGCCTTTTTCGGCCAATTTGGGCCATTTCGTCCTCAAAAATCAGTATACGGGCTACTATGGTGAGCCAGTATTTGCAAACGCGGCCATGTGGCTTTCACACTCAATGGGACGTCAATAGTCTGCAAAGTGCGCCATTGTTGAGCCATGGCGCAAGGAATGGCGCCATGCTATACGCAATTTTGTGCCAAAAAAAAACAACCATTGTCCCCCTAATTTTCAACAATGACGGCCCTAAACCAAGAACGGACCACATCTTGACCTACGTGGCTCAAAATGATGATCCGAGGGCATATAGGCCACTCACAACCCCCCACTTTTTGTGGTTTCCACCCCTCCAAATCGCCCAAACGGGCACCTAGAACACCGTACTAGTGCGAACTATGCAGCGGCAAGGTGCAAGCTTGAGCCTAATTAGGTGGGCGCGCAAATAGGTCAACAACGACCACTAACGGCCAAAAACTGACTTTTTCTGGAAAATTATCCTTCACCACATGGTATGCGAAAACAAGTGGTGGTTTTAGCATGTTTTGATGCCGTGGTGGCTGGTTGTCCCCCCTGAAAAATCCCGAAATGCCTTGAAAATGGGCCAATCTTGGACCAAAATTGGGTAAAAAAATCGGTTGAAAACCCGCCTTTCCAAAATTGATCCCCAACCATTTGTGACGCACGAACACATGAAATAAGCTTATTTCGAGCATGTTTCCTGCCACTCGGTGCAAAGAAAAGACATGGTCAAACATTGCTTTTTTCGGCCAATTTTGGCCATTTCATCCTCAAAATTCGGGATACAGGCTCCTATGGTGAGCCAGTATTTGCAAACGCGGCCATTGGGTTTTCACACTCAATGGAACATCAATGGTATGCAAAGTGCGCCATTGTTAAGCCATGTTGCAAGCAATGGTGCCATGCTATATGCAGTTTTGTGCCAAAAAACAGCCATTGCCCCCCTAATTTTGAACAATGACGGCCCTAAACCAAAAACGGACCATATCTTGACCTACGTGGCTCAAAATGATAATCCGAGGGCATATAGACCACTCGCAACCCCCCACTTTTTGTGGTTTCCACCCCTCCAAGTCGCCCAAATGGACACCTAGACCACCGTACTAGTGCGCATTATGGTGCGGCAAGGTGCAAGCTTGAGCCTAATTAGGTGGGTGCGTAAATAGATCAACAGCGACCACCAAGGGCAAAAAACTGACTTTTTCTGGAAAATTATCCTTCACCACATGGCATGCGAAAACAAGTGGTGGTTTTAGCATGTTTTGATGCCGTGGTGGCTTGTTGTTCCCCTTGAGAAATCCCGAAATGCCTTGACAATGGGCCAATCTAGGACCAAAATTGGGTAAAAAATGGGTTGAAAACCCGCCTTTCCAAAATTGATCCCCAACCATTTGTGACGCACGAACACATGAAATAAGCTTATTTGGAGCATGTTTCGTGCCGCTCGGTGCAAAGAAAGAGCATGGTAAAACAAGGCCTTTTTTAGCCAGTTTTGGCCATTTCATCCTCAAAATGGACCATACAGACTATTATGGTGAGCCAACATTTGCAAACGCGGCCATTGGGTTTTCACAATCAATGAAACATCAATGGGATGCAAAGTGGGTCATTGTTGAGCCATGTGGCAAGCAAAGGTGCCATGCTATATGCAAATTTGTGCCAAAAAAAAGCCATTGTCCCCCTAATTTTGAACAATGACGGCCCTAAACCAAGACCGGCCACATCTTGACCTACGTGGCTCAAAATGATGATCCGAGGGCACATAGACCACCCGCAACCCCCCACTTTTTGTGGTTGCCACGCCTCCAAATCGCCCAAACGGACACCCATAACACCGTACTACTGCCAATTATGCGGCGGCAAGGTGCAAGCTTGAGCCTAACTAAGTAGGTGGGCGCGCAAATAGGTCAACAACGTCCAGCCGGGACAGAAAACTGACTTTTTCTAGAAAAGTATCCTTGACCACATGGCATGCGGAAACAGGTGGTGGTTTTAGCATGCATTGATGCCGTGGTGGCTTGCTTTTGCCCCTGAAAAATCCCGAAATGCCTTGAAAATGGGCCAATCTAGGACCAAAATTGGGTAAAAAATGGGTTGAAAATGGGCCGTTCCAAAATTGATCCCCAACCATTTGTGACGCACGAACAAATGAAATAAGCTTATTTGGTGCATGTTTCATGCCGCTCGGTGCAAAGAAAGAACATGGTCAAACAAGGCCTTTTTCAGCCAATTTGGGCCATTTCGTCCTCAAAAATCAGTATACGGGCTACTATGGTGAGCCAGTATTTGCAAACGCGGCCATGTGGCTTTCACACTCAATGGGACGTCAATAGTCTGCAAAGTGCGCCATTGTTGAGCCATGGCGCAAGGGGTGGCGCCATGCTATACGCAATTTTGTGCCAAAAAAAAACAACCATTGTCCCCCTAACTTTCAACAATGACGGCCCTAAACCAAGAACGGACCACATCTTGACCTACGTGGCTCAAAATGATGATCCGAGGGCATATAGGCCACTCGCAACCCCCCACTTTTTGTGGTTTCCACCCCTCCAAATCGCCCAAACGGACACCTAGAACACCGTACTAGTGCGAACTATGCGGCGGCAAGGTGCAAGCTTGAGCCTAATTAGGTGGGCGCACAAATAGGTCAACAACGACCACTAACGGCCAAAAACTGACTTTTTCTGGAAAATTATCCTTCACCACATGGTATGCGAAAACAAGTGGTGGTTTTAGCATGTTTTGATGCCGTGGTGGCTGGTTGTCCCCCCTGAAAAATCCCGAAATGCCTTGAAAATGGGCCAATCTTGGACCAAAATTGGGTTAAAAAATCGGTTGAAAACCCGCCTTTCCAAAATTGATCCCCAACCATTTGTGACGCACGAACACATGAAATAAGCTTATTTCGAGCATGTTTCCTGCCACTCGGTGCAAAGAAAAGACATGGTCAAACATTGCCTTTTTCGGCCAATTTTGGCCATTTCATCCTCAAAATTCAGGATACAGGCTCCTATGGTGAGCCAGTATTTGCAAACGCGGCCATTGGGTTTTCACACTCAATGGGACATCAATGGTATGCAAAGTGCGCCATCATTAAGCCATGTTGCAAGCAATGGTGCCATGCTATATGCAGTTTTGTGCCAAAAAACAGCCATTGTCCCCCTAATTTTGAACAATGACGGCCCTAAACCAAGAACGGACCATATCTTGACCTACGTGGCTCAAAATGATAATCCGAGGGCATATAGACCACTCGCAACCCCCCACTTTTTGTGGTTTCCACCCCTCCAAGTCGCCCAAATGGACACCTAGACCACCGTACTAGTGCGCATTATGCGGCGGCAAGGTGCAAGCTTGAGCCTAATTAGGTGGGTGCGCAAATAGGTCAACAGCGACCACCAAGGGCAAAAAACTGACTTTTTCTGGAAAATCATCCTTCACCACATGGCATGCGAAAACAAGTGGTGGTTTTAGCATGTTTTGATGCCGTGGTGGCTGGTTGTTCCCCCCGAGAAATCCTGAAATGCCTTGAAAATGGGCCAATCTAGGACCAAAATTGGGTAAAAAATGGGTTGAAAATGGGCCGTTCCAAAATTGATCCCCAACCATTTCTGATGCACGAAAACATGAAAAAAGCTTATTTGGAGCGTGCTTCGTGCCGCTCGGGGCAAAGAAAGAACATGGTCAAACAAGGCCTTTTTCGGCCAATTTTGCCCATTTTGTCGGCAAAATTTAGGATACAGGCTATTCTGGTGACCCAATATTTGCAAACGCGGCCATTGGGTTTTCACACTCAATGAAACATCAATGGGATGCAAAGTGGGTCATTGTTGAGCCATGTGGCAAGCAAAGGTGCCATGCTATATGCAAATTTGTGCCAAAAAAAAGCCATTGTCCCCCTAATTTTGAACAATGACGGCCCTAAACCAAGACCGGCCACATCTTGACCTCCGTGGCTCAAAATGATGATCCGAGGGCACATAGACCACCCGCAACCCCCCACTTTTTGTGGTTGCCACGCCTCCAAATCGCCCAAACGGACACCCATAACACCGTACTACTGCCAATTATGCGGCGGCAAGGTGCAAGCTTGAGCCTAACTACGTAGGTGGGCGCGCAAATAGGTCAACAACGTCCAGCCGGGACATAAAACTGACTTTTTCTAGAAAAGTATCCTTGACCACATGGCATGCGGAAACAGGTGGTGGTTTTGGCATGCATTGATGCCGTGATGGCTTGCTTTTGCCTCTCAAAAATCCCGAAATGCCCTGAAAATGGGCCAATCTAGGACCAAAATTGGGTAAAAAATGGGTTGAAAATGGGCCGTTCCAAAATTGATCGCCAACCATTTGTGACGCACGAACAAATGAAATAAGCTTATTTGGTGCATGTTTCATGCCGCTCGGTGCAAAGAAAGAACATGGTCAAACAAGGCCTTTTTCAGCCAATTTTGGCCATTTCGTCCTCAAAAATCAGTATACGGGCTACTATGGTGAGCCAGTATTTGCAAACGCGGCCATGTGGCTTTCACACTCAATGGGACGTCAATAGTCTGCAAAGTGCGCCATTGTTGAGCCATGGCGCAAGGAATGGCACCATGCTATACGCAATTTTGTGCCAAAAAAAAACAACCATTGTCCCCCTAATTTTCAACAATGACGGCCCTAAACCAAGAACGGACCACATCTTGACCTATGTGGCTCAAAATGATGATCCGAGGGCATATAGGCCACTCGCAACCCCCCACTTTTTGTGGTTTCCACCCCTCCAAATCGTCCAAACGGGCACCTAGAACACCGTACTAGTGCGAACTATGCAGCGGCAAGGTGCAAGCTTGAGCCTAATTAGGTGGGCGCGCAAATAGGTCAACAACGACCACTAACGGCCAAAAACTGACTTTTTCTGGAAAATTATCCTTCACCACATGGCATGCGAAAACAAGTGGTGGTTTTAGCATGTTTTGATGCCGTGGTGGCTGGTTGTCCCCCCTGAAAAATCCCGAAATGCCTTGAAAATGGGCCAATCTTGGACCAAAATTGGGTAAAAAAATCGGTTGAAAACCCGACTTTCCAAAATTGATCCCCAACCATTTGTGACGCACGAACACATGAAATAAGCTTATTTCGAGCATGTTTCCTGCCACTCGGTGCAAAGAAAAGACATGGTCAAACATTGCCTTTTTCGGCCAATTTTGGCCATTTCATCCTCAAAATTCGGGATACAGGCTCCTATGGTGAGCCAGTATTTGCAAACGCGGCCATTGGGTTTTCACACTCAATGGAACATCAATGGTATGCAAAGTGCGCCATTGTTAAGCCATGTTGCAAGCAATGGCGCCATGCTATATGCAGTTTTGTGCAAAAAAACAGCCATTGTCCCCCTAATTTTGAACAATGACGGCCCTAAACCAAGAACGGACCATATCTTGACCTACGTGGCTCAAAATGATAATCCGAGGGCATATAGACCACTCGCAACCCCCCACTTTTTGTGGTTTCCACCCCTCCAAGTCGCCCAAATGGACACCTAGACCACCGTACTAGTGCGCATTATGCGGCGGCAAGGTGCAAGCTTGAGCCTAATTAGGTGGGTGCGTAAATAGATCAACAGCGACCACCAAGGGCAAAAAACTGACTTTTTCTGGAAAATTATCCTTCACCACATGGCATGCGAAAACAAGTGGTGGTTTTAGCATGTTTTGATGCCGTGGTGGCTTGTTGTTCCCCTTGAGAAATCCCGAAATGCCTTGACAATGGGCCAATCTAGGACCAAAATTGGGCAAAAAATGGGTTGAAAACGTGCCTTTACAAAATTGATCCCCAACCATTTCTGACGCACGAACACATGAAATAAGCTTATTTGGAGCGTGCTTCGTGCCGCTCGGTGCAAAGAAAGAACATGGTCAAACAAGGCCTTTTTCGGCCAATTTTGGCCATTTCGTCCTCAAAATTCAGGATACGGGCCATTATGGTGAGCCAATATTTGCAAACGCGGCCATGGGGCTTTCACACCTTCAGCACACAACAAAACAAATATGCTGTTGTTGTCCATCAATCTTGCAATTCAAACTCCTCCAGCTGTGACAGCATGTGCACAGCAGGAGACAGATGGGACCAGCCTGCCTCATCCAAGTAAATTACAGATGCAACGTCTTCACCATCACTGCCGTTCACTGATTCACTGCTTGTTCCACTGCTACTGCTACTAGCGCTGCTGCTGCTGCTACTGCTACTACTATTACTACTGCTATTGCTACTACTACTACTACTAGAATTGGACCCAATGGTAACTTTGGGCGTGGTTCTTTGTGTAGGCATTGAGGGCAGGACCTCATTGCTGCCTGCGTCAGAATCTCTGGCACTGCCCTCCTCCTTATATATTGTGCCCTTCAAAGCCACACCGCACTTGCGAACAGGGTTTCTGCATCGCCTCCAAAGGTCTACTTCTGATGCAGCCTGGCTGAACTTAGCATCAGATGCGATGGGTGGCTTTTGGCTGTTGCTACTGATGTCCGCCGCTCCCTTTTTTCTCTCCTTACTAGACAAAAAGACGCGATTTGGTGTGCACAGGACCAACGGCCAACATCGAAACGTGGTCATATCAAATGGCTTCCAGTGCCGCGTGTGGCTGAGTGCCTGTGCACACTGCCCACATACACAGCAGATGTCAGTATGTCCTTTCACACCTGGCAGTCCCGACTTCAAACTGTGGGCACCCCCGTCCATGTACAATGTGGCCTGGGGTATGGCCACCATGCACCATGCCCTCCCGCCATGCTGTGCCGCTCCAAAAACACATGGCTCCAGGATGATGGACCTACGTTCCGATCGCCATAAGCGCCCTTGACGCCGAGTTGCACTTGTGTGCACTAGCTTACTCACGAATGTTGTCATCAAGTACTGTGGAGGTTACGCGGGCAAAGCGCTTGCTCAGACGGAGATTGCTCTCACCGGCCTCATCACTAGTGTGTACAGATATTCTGGACAAACCCCATGTGTGTAACAGGGAATGACAGTACAACGTACAGGTGCTCCCGCCCTCTACGAGTTCCATAACGAGCAGTGCAAAGAAGCTATAAGTGGCACCTGCTGCTCTCCATTGAACGGTGGGCCGCTGGAGGTCACATGCATACAATAACACTGCCACATGGCACAGTGCCAAAGCAGCAAAGTGGAAATGTAAAGGCGGATGCATCCCCGAAACGACCGTCGCTATCAGCTCGCGCCCTGTGAGACTCAATACTGATGTAAACCGTGGATGGGGTTCTGCCCGTGCCTGTTGTGCATTGTCAGTCACAACGTATCTTTTTGCCACCCTCGAAAGCACACCCCAAAAATGTAACCTACTGGGGGCCATCCATGGCTCGTCCACAGATTTCAAAAAAAACCCGGGACACATTACCCTTTAGGTTGTGAATGATGGGCTACACAAATTGCACGTTATCTACGTTTTGGACTGCACTAAGCCGGAATCCAGGATTGGTGGTGAGGTTGTGTGTAGGTGGTGTGGCGGAAGGTCGCTCTGTCGGCGGCATTTGTGAAAAGCAGGGGCTTCGGCTGGAAGCACAGGTCCGCAAGCGCCCTCAAAATGTCAGACTTCAAGTTAGTTCCTGCATTTTCTTCGTTAATAGTATTGGCATCCACCCCTACTTCGATATGGGGAAGCACAGAGGAAGCGTCAGACTGGGCCATGTTCAAAAGATCTTGGACACTATGTACAGCAAGAAGAAAACAGATTTGCTGCATGCACAACGTACGTGCTCATACATCATCGCACATCATCGCACATTGTAAAGCTGCTGCATGTAGGTGCAAACCAATGAAACGAACAATGAATCGGGTGTCCATAAAGAAGCACAAATAAAGGGACAAACTTCAACTACTAGCAGTTGTCGAAGGCGGCACAATCACACGAGTGTAGGACTTTGGGCGCTTCCGGGGACGAGACGGCCCAAGCCTATGTGGTCTTATACATGGTGATTGCTATTCGGGGGGTTCACAAGGTCCAGGAGCCGTATATTCAAATTGAGGTTCTTGCTGCAGATGCCCATCTAGACCCGTCTTTTCAGACATTCAATACTACGCTGCAGAGAGCGCAAGGCAATGAAGGGAGGCTGTGACGGCAAAGTCAAAAGCGGCTGCACACGGAAGTGTGAAAAATCTTTTTGAAAGGAAAAAACGCAACTGCCGATCATGCCCCAGACATGCCACCTGAATCCGTGCATCCTTCATCCCCACTGGCTTCCCAAGGGTTAGTTGCGCCGCCGAGACTCCACGGATTCAAGTTTTAGGGAAGGTGGGAGTGGGGCGGTGGCATGCCAAAATAATTAAAAATAGTTGCCTACTTTATGCGCCACCATTGGTAGAGGTGGGGGTATTTGGGGGTGGGGGAGTGGGATTTCGGCATTGCTATGTTCAGAAAAATTTTTAAGCCCAGGCAACAGATAAAACAATGGTGCGTGAGCACTGGTGGCGCTCGGTTTGTTTTCCGAGTGGGGCATGCGGGACGGCAGAAAACCATGTATTGTAGTTTATAGAAGCAAAGGGATGAAAACTTCTTTGGAAAAATGCATGGTAACTACAAAAAGTGCCCGTGACTTTACAAGCACATTTGACGGGTCATCTTGATGGCAAAGCCTACACGAATAGCAGGTAAAATTAAAGGCACATTTGACGGGTCATCCTGAAGGCAAAGCCTACACGAACTGCAGGTAATTTTACAGGCATTGTGGCATGGAACGTGGAGAAACTTATAGGTGCAGATACCCGGCAAGGAGCATGCATAATCAAATGCACCTGGGTTACACAGGTGATTTTCAAACCTACAGAGGCAAGAAAGCATGGTATGAAAATTATGTAGGACGAGCACTACGGTGACATGTGAGGCCAAGCCCGTGTGCCAAAGAGCGTCTCTGTACTTCACTAGGACCGCGCGCGGGCTCTCCCCCATCACTATGGGCACCTTGACCATCGCCAGATCGGACGTGCACGCCTGCAGGGCGGCCAGCGCCGTCTCAATTGTGCCCTTGTCGTACTGTATGGCGCTCTCGCGCAGCGTGAGGCAGCGTGAGGCGCCTGCAGTTTGGCGCGGTTGACGGCCCCACCACCCGCAAGGCATGTCTTTTGGCCGACCCTTAGTGCGTGGCACATGCCCTCGTCGGAGTAGGCGAAGATGCGACGATCGGCGCTGAAGGATACCTTTGGAAAGTGCTCGTTGGGCTCCGCCGGGTGTGTGGGGCACCACCTTCGGGTCGGGCCCCTGGGAAGACCTGATTCTGGGCGCAGGGCGCGGGACATCATCGCGGCGTTGGCCCGGGAGTAAACCGAGCCCAGCTCCTTCAAGCCCCACACGCCCATATTGTCCCCTTGTGCCCCCCCATGGAGCATGTGGTACGGCCCTACAAGGCTGAAAGGGGTTTGGGCGTACACGGAGAGGCCGTTGTACAAGGACTGGTACAACGGGTTCAGGGCGATGTCGTCCGGACACATCTCCTGCAGCCCACCCCGTTGTACATTGCAGAAGGCGTTGAACTCATCCCAGTTGAGAACCCACATGCGCTGACGCTGAGTGAGCCACTCGCGTACGGCCCACAGGCGGGACGGGGCGACGAGTTGCCCCGTAAACTCTTTCATGTAGGCAAAGGACGAGGGAGGGTCCAGAACGTTGGCGGTGCTAATGTCCTGCGGCCGCTGAAAGATGGCAAAGGACTCTGTGCATCGGACCGGCTCCTCCAACATGACGGGGCGACTCCTCCGACCAGCCACGGGGATCCTTCTTGAGAAGGCATAGGTGCCGCACTCCATTGAGGATGCGGGCGGGATCCCCGAGATGCACTGCGTGCAGCAGGCCTATGAGGACGTAGATGGCCTTCCCTGAGAGGGCCTGCAAGACGGACTGCACTAGCTCGCCGAACCCTGCGGCCTCTGAGCCTGACATCTTGATCTCGAAGTACATCTCCTGAAACGCGGGCGGGGTGCCTGGGGACGTTGGGGCTCGGGGGTTCAGGGTTCCACCGCTCCTGGCTGTGTGCGCCTGACGGATCGTTGTACGCAAGTCCGGGCGGTCTTGAAGGGCCGAACGTTACATATCCGCCAGCCTCCGCATCCATGAGGCGTCCACAGGCACGAGACGCCCACAATGAAGCTCGCTTGAATGGCACAGCACCTCAGCTTTGTAGTATGATAGCTCGGTGGGAAAATGCACCGACACGGTGGTCATCTACTGAAACTTGGACTTCTTCAACTTCAACATGGGGGCGGTGACAGAGTCTACGGTGACGCTGCGCAGTTTGCCTTCTGTCAGCTGGACGGCCCTTAGGTACGCAGCGTCTTGGCGCTGAGTATCTAGCGCAAGGCAATCTGGCGGGACGCCTGTTCCGTTTTGGTTTAGCTGGCCAAGACACTCTGGCGGTCGCATCGATCATTGGCAGCCTTGCTTTTTGGTGCGCGTGGTGCGTGCACCTTAGATCCGACGGAGCCCTCGCCCTGTACTGGTCGCGTCTGTGGGAAGTTGTCGCGTCCTCGTCCAGCAGATTTCGCTTGGCCGCGGACGCAGCCTGCAAGCCGTTCGAGGGGTCCAGCCTGAGCTCCCGCGACCGTATCGCGGGCTGGTGGGCAGACTGAGCGCACCGTGAACTCGCAGGCGACAACGAGATGGGTGTTGGGCCCCGGAAGCAGCGCTTTGCGGCAGGCGCTCACGGGTGACTGCAGACCCACCGGTATCCAGTCCAGCTCACGGCGGGAGGTCCTCGTACGCGAGACAACGATGTTCGTTGGCTCCCCTGGAGGGTACATGTGTGTATACCAACCCCGGTATTGGTTGTCCTCGCAAGCTTTGCGAAGTCAGTTGCCTAAGGCGTCTGCGAAGTCGGCGTTCATGTCTCCTGGGACGAGTTTGATACCTCAAGGGTGCCGAGCGTGGAACGCCAAGGTTTGCAGCATGCACAGGCGCCGCTGCAGAGCCGGCATACCCTGGGGAAGTGCACGTTGGTGACTATCACAGCGACTTTGTCGCACACGGGCAGGGCTATGTTGATGGCGTTGTCCATGTGGTCCTTCTGAACGGCCTGCCTGGTCTTAAGGCGCGGATGAACAAGGATTAATCGCCCGCCACGTGGTACGTAAGGACCGAGTACCACTCTGTACGGTATGCCCTACAAGCTAGTGTCGCGGAACAACATGCCCCCATCCTGGACGCCGATGATGTCCGGCTCAATGTCCACCAGCAAGGCCAGTAGCATGGGGACCTTCGTCGCCAGGCGGCCGGCATTGACAGTGAAGACGTGGAGCGAATTGAGCCCTGTGGGCTGAGCGTCAAACTTGGGTATGATGTCGCCCGAGAATGAGCGCCGCATGTGCTCGTACAGGGCGGGGTTCGCTCGGGGGTCGAGGTGCTCTATGGCCGGGGCACAGAGCTGACGTGTGGCAAGAATGAGGGATACTGCGGGGCCCCAAGGTCAGCCTCCTTGCAAGGGCTGGCCGCACAGTGCCATGACGCGGGTGACCGTGCGGCCCTTCAGCAGAGCGCCACACACTCGAAATCTCGGCGACGCGGCGTCCGGGGCGACCAAGGGAGCAATCTACACCGCACGTTGTAGCTGCGGCAAGTCACAGCGTGGGCACACATCAAATGAAAACCACGTAATGGCCGCCCAAGAGTGGTTGATGGCTTCGAGCGACCGTCCTTGTGCCGTGGGGAGCCTGGACTGCAGGGATAGGACCAGTGAGCCAACGCCCTTTGCCGGACGCACCGCAGAGTTGTTGTATGGGGTGAGGAGGGCAAGTACGACGGTGCCAATCCAAATGGGTGGGGACACAAGGAGGTGGGGTGTGACTCGGTGACCACGTTGCTCAAAGGCCATGGTCCACAGCTCCAGGATGTGATATGATTGGGCCACAATGACATCCGGGAGTGGCTGCACCATCGAGGACAGCTAAGGGAGTTATGCGGCGATGGCACCGCGGAGGGCAACCAGTATGTCAAGGGTATAAAGCGCGATCGGGAACCGGTGCAGGTGATCGCGGGGGCAGTTGGGACGAGTGGCCATGCATGGACCCACCAAGCCGCATTGCAAGCATGACGTGCAGCTGCCATCTGACGGCGGGTAGCACGTGCCAGCGCCTCTTCTACTGCGTCCCACAGGGCATCGGTCGACTTGGGCGCGGCGCGCCACACCCGCAGACGCACGCGGCCCATCGCTGCCCTGAGGTCGTGGATGTTCCGCTGGAGCCGGGGCCCGGGCTCGCTATGGCCCTGCAGGACATGTACCATCGCGGCGGGCATCCCCGGCACCATGTGCGATGCCGGCATGTGCAGCGGGAGTCATTGGGATTTGGACTTCCTGCCGGGTGTCTTCTCTACACGCACTGCTCGAGCCGATGGCCTGTCGGCCCCTGTCGGCCACGTTGTGCCCGGGGGGGCGGCGCGCTCCGCTATTGTGCCCGCTAACCCCCGGCGTTGTGTCTGCTTTGAGTGCCCGCGGTCACCTGGGCCGACCGATCGGTGATTGTGCGGGCTGATCGTGTCGTGGGACAGTGGGGGGATATAGTTGCGCTTGCGGCGCCCGTCGACGGGCGGGGCGTGCGGCGCAGGGTGCCGCCGCCCGGCGCCGCGGTGGGTTGCTGTACCTTGTGTCCCAATACGTATAGTACGACGGGCGCGCCTGGGCATCTCGCCAACTGTCACGGAGGCCGAAGAATCTTCGGTTGCTGGTTCGAGTCGTAGAGCCAGGGCGCAACGACGGAGGCCGGTTGTCGGACGAGGTGTCGCTACCAGTGGAGGGGGACGTGCCACTGTAGCTGTACCTGTGATCGTCTCGACGTGGCTCACGCTCTGGTGCGCGACGAAACAGGACGTATGCCCCGGAGTCCGTAGGTGCCGGGAGGGAGTCGGCGCCGCGGGCTGCTTGGCGCTAGGCTCCTTGGGGAACCACCACCTTGCACGAGCCCTCTGTGGTGGCCCGGGCGGGAACATGGAGCGGTTGCCCCAACACTGCCGATACGGCTGCTGCTACCTCCGCACGCGGGAGCCCGGTGATGCCGTCTATCTGAAGCTGCGCCATCCTCTGCTCGGGGCTGGGGCTGGTTCGCTTGCGGACGCGAGCCCGCTCACAGCTGCGCCCGCAAGGACAATCGGCGTGCTGCTCAGAGGCCAACGAGTCACGCCTGCCCCCGCGCTCGTCGCCGTGCCGCACCTCCGGGACGCGGTCGTAGTACCTGGCCGCCCAAATTGGGACCAGGTGGACTCCCGACTGGCTGCGCAGGTAATCATTGCATTCTCGAATGACTTGGATGTCCGGAACATGGACCACGAACTGAAGGTACGCCGACCAGAAGGTCTCCGGTGAAGTGGTCGCCATGAGGGAGTCGATGAACGTGCCCGGAAGCTGGTGTCGTGCTCCTGCCAACGCCACATGCGCTCCCAGGGCCTTCCAGTCCCAGTCCACTGTGTGTGCGGCCAAGATGTCCTCCACGGCATCAAGCAGTTCCTGTTTGGAGGTCGGTGTGGCCTGGAGCAGTCGCTTGTCGACTGGATAATCTCGCCATCGCGCCATGTTGCAAGCAGTGGCACCCTGCTATGGGCAGTTGTGAAAAAAAAACACCCATTGTCGCCCCCTAATTCTGGACACCGACAGACCTAAACCAAGAACTGACCACATCTCGGGCTATGTGGCTCAAAATGACATTCCCAGGGCACATAGACCACCCGCAACCTTCCACTTTTTGTGGTTTGCACCCCTCCGAATCACCAAAACCAATCTAGACCACCGTACTAGTGCTAACTATGTGGCGGCAAGGTGCAAGCTTGAGCCCGTGGGGGGGGGGGGGGGGGCTCGGGGGCTTTCGCATACAAAGACTGGGCCCGGCCGCCTCCCCATGGACGGAGGACACGAGGATTGTACATGGTGTCCACGTGTGGTTAAGATCCTCCTAACAGATGAACAATTCGGTTGGCAATGAACAAGCAACACCGAGGAACAAGCAACAACACGCAAACCATTGTTTTTGCATATTGATAGGCAGTGTCAAATGGCAGCTTTTCTCAACTTGGCTCTTGGTGCCCCAAAGAAATGGTCAAAAATGGCCTTCTTCAGGCACTTTGGTCATTTCTTCGTGAAAATTCACGACACATGCTGCTATGCCAAGCTGGTGTCTGCAAATGAAGCCATTGGGTTTTCACACTAAATGGGACATCAATGGGATGCAAAAGTGGGCCATTGTTGAGCCACGTTGCAAGGAGTGGCATCATGCTATACGCAGTTTTGTGCCAGAAAACAGCCATTGTCCTCCTAATTTTGGACACCAACGGCCCTAAACCAAGAACTGACCATATCTTGGGCTACGTGGCTAAAAATGACGTTCCGAGGGCACATAGACCACCTGCAACCCCCCACTTTTTGTGGTTTCCACCCCTCCAAATCGGCCACACGGACAGACGACCGCATTAGTTCTATTTATGCGGCGGCAAGGTGCAAGCTTGAGCCCTATGAGGTGGTTGCCCAAATAGGTCAACAGGGTGCACCAAAGGCAAAAAAATGGCTTTTTCTAGAAAATTATCGTAGACCATATGGCATGCCAAAACAAGTGGTTTTAGTCCGTTTTGAGTGTGAGGTGGCCCCTTTTGGTCCCTCGGAAAGTCCCAAAATGCCTTAAAAAAGAGCCCATCTGGGACCAAAAGTGGGTGTAAAATGGGTTGATAACGCGTCTTACCAAAACGGATCCCCAACCATTTGGGATGCAGAAACAGGTGAAATAAGCCCTCTGGGCCCATGGAAAGGGCAACAAGGCCTTCATTCAAAGGTGAGGAGCAGCCCCATGCCAAGTGATATGTACCTTCTGGCGGGATTGGACGGCGAATCGAAGAGTACTAGGGGGACTGAAGGTGGAAACAAAACTATTGATTGGAACCCTCCTTTAGCCCAACACCAGCCACGATGTATTAACCCGAAGCACTGCAAATCCGCCCTATACACCACACACGTTCATTGTCCGCATGGAGCAAGGCCATCTGTTGCTGCAGTTCTTCGTTCTGCCGCTTCAAAGCCTCTGCCTGCGAACAGAGTGGGCAACAAAAGGTGGCAACACTGTAATTCAGAGGCTATCTAGTAGCCAGGCACGAGACACACCCAAACACAGCTCCAAGGAAATACCTGTTTCCACGATTTGACATCAGCCCGTCGATCAGTTTCCTTCATCAAGTGCTCGATGTGCTCCACTAAATAATCGCAGTAGACAACACTTTAGGACTTCAAGAGGATTTGATGCAACAGAAGCAATTGAGGTGGTCCATCGACCATGTGAAATCACTCCCAGCAGTTGAGATGGTGGTGGATTGTCCCTCTGGTGGTGGTGGAACTAGATTGCGGGTATTAGCTGCTAGTGTATCGGTCAGGAAAAGCGTTTGCGCCCTGTTTGGTGGGGGCCTCAGAAAGTTCATTGCAGCTTGCAGTTGTTCTTTCGCATCTCAAAAACATGTGTTATGTTGTGGGTAACTTCTTTTACGGGACATTTGCAGCTCGCCGAACCGCATTTTGTGCAGTCAACCAATTTTTTTTTGGACAGAAGTTTTGCTCCGCCAACCGATGTAGTGACTGGATCGTGTCGACCATCTCAACTGCTTGGAGTGACTTGAGATGGGTTCTTGGGTGGCTACAATATCACAACTCACACGAAAGAAGAAAGAGGAAGAATTCCTGGGGGATTGAGTTGGCTATGTGGTGCGTGGAGAAAATGTGGGGAATTGTGCCTCTTTCGGAAAGACTTGCACCCAACACCTCTCAGCTCTGGGCTTGAGGAGCGAAGGTTCCCCCCGACCGAGCCTACGGGGCCTCTTGGAGCTACCAGGTAAAGGTAACACTTGAAGATCAAAATAGGGGGGGCGGGCATAACGAAGAATAGCACAAAAGTCTGCACTCCCACGTTCATCCGACCACGGGCTGGTCTGTGAAGGGGTTGCACGGTCATGCGGAAAACCATGCGCCTGATGGCGCTTATGCGATCACAGGCAGTTGCGCTCACACATTAGGTACAGTAACAAATGCACCGCGACATACATGAGCGTTGCATGTCGGCCCGCATCAATGCAAGCTTCTCATTCTTGTCGTGTTGAATCACGCCTACAAGGCTTTCTGCAAAAATGGAAGGACGGACACGTGTGGCAAAAACCCAAACGAAAATAGCAACGGTGGTGCACAAGAGGCACAAGACATACTGTAAGCCTCCAGTAAATCCGCATACTTCCTATAAAGCAAATTCACGGCAGTGCAAAGCTTGGGCTCGTAACTGTACGCGCACTGAGCGACTTCTGTGTAAAAAGAGCATGCCCGCAACCTTTGCCGAGCTCAACCTACCGCAAAAACTACATACATCTTTCAATAGTAGTTGCAGACTAGAATACCTTCCACCAATACCTCATCAAAACTCCTCCACATAACCTCCATTGCCTTTGCACGAGATCCAAACCGTTCATCACAATAACGTGTGCATCCCTCTTGCGTGCACCAACGTTCCTCCCTGCCTTGCTAATTTCTATCGCAACTTGTTGCACCACAATCCCCCGAGTGCCGATCTAGACCCACCCCAGCAACACGGTAGCAATCAACAAGAGCATGGTGATGATGCGCAATACCGTGCTACTCCACCACGCCACACGTGCTCACAACTACCTTCAAAGCAGTATTCGTATAGCATTTGCTTCGCCTTTAGAAGCTCAGTGTGTCTGCCACAACCGTCCTGCGAATTCTGCATGTCTCTGTTCATGCGGTGGATCACATTGTTGCAAAACCCCTCGAATTCACCAGGCCCCGAGGGTCGGCCAGCAACCGCATGAATGGCATCGTAGAGCTGGGCCACCGTTTCCCAATCAGAGCGGGTCCACTGCTCGGCACGCGGAACGATGCAATCTACGGCATTCGGCCTACATACATCAAGGAACGAACCTCTTCGCTTGCTGTAATAACGCTTTGCAAAAGTTTCGGACACCCACAACGTTTCCATTGCAAAAACAAGGTACACAAAAGTGTGCATGTCTCATTTGATTGCTTGAGGGTGCATCGGTGCCTCTTGTTACTTCTCACCTGCTTATCACTACCTATCACCGAAAGCTACTTATCACCTGCCCTGCCCAAGTTTCGTTGAACCTACTTGTTGCACTTGTTGAATTCCCACCCTATTGATACTATTTACCACCCCGCAACCACGCGTTGCTATCTTGTTACCAACGCCACTCCTTACCACCTGTTAGAACTCTTATCACCGCATTACTACTAGTCACCAACCCGTTACCACCCCTTACCACTCGTTTCGGCGACTTTACGAAACATTACCACCCTAGCACAACTTGTTACTACCACATTGGCACTTGGCCACCCGATCACAATTCTTCACCGCGCGGTTACCACCTTGTTACAAGCCGCTAGCATCCCAGTACTCGCAACTTACCACTCGCTACCACACCATTACCACTTGTTGCCAACTTCTGATCACTTGTTACCACCCCGTTACCACTCATTACCACCCCGTTACGATTGGTTACCATACGATTACCACTTGCTACCATTTTGTCACCACTTCTGACCACCAAATTACCACCGTTTACTTCCTCATTACCACTTCTCACTACCCCGTTACCACTCATTATAGCCCGTGACCATTACATACCACCCGATTACCACTCATTACAACCTAGTTACCACACGTTGCTTACCCGCTACTAGTCACCACCGAAGTACTACTCCTAACCAACCCGTTACAACTCCCTGCCATGCCATATACTCAACCGCTCCCGGTGGTTACCACTCCTTTCCACCCCCACTACTACTCACCACCGAGCTACCCTGTTAACACTTGGTGCCACCCCAATGCCATTCACCACTACACCTTTACCACTTGTTTGCACCCTACAACTCCTTGCCACGTCGTTATCACTCACTACCACCCTGTTATCACTCATTACCAACTTGCTACCACCCGTTGCTACCAGGTTACAACTCATAGCCATACCGCTACTACTCAGCACCACCACCCGAACACTAGGTACCACCCCTTACGACTCATGAGCAACCCATTATCATTCATCACCACCCCATCGTTGTTGTTAATGACCTCGGTACCATTGATTACCATCTCATTGTCATTCATTACCACCCTGTCACACTGGTCATCACCGCAGTACACTCCTTACCAACTGTTTACCACCGGTCCGCACCGGGTTGCCACTCGTTAGGAATGCGTGAGCAATCCTTTCCAATCCCCACTTGGTACCGGTCCTTTATCCTGCCATATTACCCGTTACCAATCATTTCGATCACGTTCCTACACCGGTACACACCACTTGTTACTATTCGTTACCAACCCATTACTAATTGGTGCCACCCAATTACCACCCGTCAATACCCCATTGCACTCATTACTGCGCCGTTACTACTCATTCCCACAATGTTACCACTCAATTAAACCTTGTTACCGATTGGTACTACCATTTTACCACTCATTGCCACCCGGGTACCACACCTTACCACACTGGGTGACACCCCTTAACATCCGATGCCATCCCGTTGCCACTCCTAATGCCCCCACTACCACTCGTTACCAACTAGTTACCACCTAGCCCCACCAGCTACCATTCGTTACGGGCCACCACTGGTTACCAGTCCGTTACCACTTGGCACCCACTAGTTATCACTCTCGGTACCAACCCCATCCTAAACATTGTCCCGTTGCCAATCACTAGGACCCCATTGCCAATTGCCACCACTCATGCCACCATATCATCACCACCACGCTACACGCAATTAGCACCCCGCTACCACCCTGGCACTAGTGAATGTTGTCATCTTGCTCCGCCGCAGCTATCACATGTTTACGGCAATACCACCACGTTACCACTGGCAAATATTTATTGCCACCCGGCTTGTTCCGCCGCAGCTATCACATGTTTATGCCGTTGCCACCAAGTGACCACTCGCTAGCATTTGTCGCCACCTGGCTACCACTTGATCCAGCACGTTACCTTTGGTGACCGACCCGTTGGAACATGTTACTACGCCGTGACCACTGATTACCACCCGATTACCACTCCTAACCACCCCATTACAACCACCCACTATGCCTTGATGGCAGTTGTTACTACTAGTTTGCACCTCCTTACGACTAGTTATGACTCTATTACCCTGGGAACAATTGCTACCACGCCGATACCATTCGTCACTACGCGGTTGCCACTCATTTGTACCATGATACCACTCCTTGCCACTCCGTTATCACTCACTACCACCCCCGTTCCGTCCACCTATTGTCACCCCTCCAGTGTGTTGCGCATTTGTGCAGTGCTGTTTGGGTGCCGCCACCACTCGGTGGTGCGCTTGCATAATATCACAACTCCGCTAGCCATCAGCATGCAAAAGAGCCTCATTGAGGTTGCTCAAGCACAGGAGCCCGCAATTGCACCAGACTTCGATGGAGGGCCCAAACTCCTACAATCTAAGGACCCTCTGACACATGATGACATCAAGCACCTTGCTCACGCCTATGAGGAGAAGGCAAAGGAAGCGGTGAAGCTGCAGAAGAAGCTCACCAAACCCAAAAAGACCGCGTCAAAGTCGGGGTACAACCCAAAAAAAAAAGATGAAAACGCAAGCACCCGCTGCCTTTGGAGAAGATGGGTGCCAGCAAAAGTAGGGCGGCACGGCTAAGCTCGAGAGAGGTCAAAGAATGAAGCCAGCAGCAAACATGCACAACCCCCAACAAGCACGGACAATCCGAAAAAGTGCAACTACTCCTGTCTTGTTTGTTTGCAACCCCTTTTGCACCAGCAAAACCTTGTGCTGCACACCCTTGCCACCTGCCCACTCAACCAGGCCGTTTCCGAGATAACATCAATGGTGTCATGTTCGCGGACACACCACGTGATCTTTTGCAGGGGAGATTTTAAGGAATTTACAACCTCGACCTCCAATGGGAGGGGGGGGGGGGATCACTGGATCACGCTGCAAGGGGACATGATTGTGGAACCACAAAATCCGGAGAGCTACCCGCCCCGTGTTCGCCTCTGCCTGGGTGATAAAACCGCAAACACACAACACCACACCAATTCCTAACGCGCTTCCCCCATGCACATGCCCCCGGCGCTAAAGTTACACTAAAATCCTTGGTACCAACACTTGCCCAAAACCCAGGCTACTACACAGATACTAGGATGGATGCACGGAGCAATGTAAAAGTAATTATTGGTGAGTTCGCGGCTAAAGGTTCTCCATACTTGTGGAGGACCCCCCTGCTGCAAAAATGCCTCAGGAAGTGGGGTCTATCACCCAGGGAAGGTCGTGACCAAGGTGGCCCTGGAACGATCCCGGATGGTTTTGTGCTCACCCGACTGGGGGGCGCATGGAGAAAACCATTACTGGCGCACTCTGCCCAAGCTTTTGACCTTGACGACCGTTCCGCTACTGGATACCGACATCTACGTGCCCCTGGGGAAGAAAACCCCTATTGGGAAGCCCGGCTGGGGAAGTATGCTAAGTGTCCTGGACAGTGCCTTGGCACCCGTACCCTGGGAACAGTTGGACCCTATTTTGGTCCGGGAAATCCAAGATGAGAACCAAGCCTTCACCTTGGATGTCTTGAAGACACGAGCAGGACTTCGTGATGCTGTGGAGACAACTTTGGCGTGACGAGTACGTCGTGTCAGACCCTCCTATTTCCTCTTCCCCCTGTGAAACTACTGATGTACCTAATCCTGATGTATTCTCCAAGTGTGGACTATCGGAGCTGCCTACCTCCATACACTAAGACGACGAATCCCACCATGACACCTTCTTTGTCCATACCTGCCTGGAGGAGGTAGACTACTCTAACCAGAACGGCGAGACGTCCGAGAAACCCCTCTTCTGCATGAGGAAACAAGACTATGAGGACCCCTAAGGAAGATGAGCTCCCAGCGTGTGAATGGCCCAAAGGGCTGACGTCAAATTGTATGCACCCATACAAGGACAGCGATGCGACGTAGCACTGTATGAACCCGGTAACCTCTTTAGTGGCACACAAGCAAAGCACAAATCGCCCCAAGCCATGGGATACATCATATTGTGGCGAGAGAGAAACATATTGTGCAGTGTATCAACTTTCCGTACACTCGGGTCCATGCACACAGCGCAACACTTCGTCATGTGGAGGGGGTTTGTATGCCTGTACATGGGCAAGCAGTTCAATCAGACTACATACTATGACGGTAGGTTCCCTCAACATACACTTGGCACAGGCTAGTTGCAATGAGCAAGGCCCACCAACAACCAGCCCTCATTTTATTCTTAATACCCAGTTGGAGAACACAAAGGCATCGTTACAGAATATATCGAAATATACGTAGCGGAGCACTTGGTGAATATGTATATTGTGGTACAGTTTTGGGCTACCAAACCCTATTCCATCAAGTGTTCTGTCAATGCAGCTTATTGCAACTTGGAGCATACCACGTCCTGGCCGACCTCTGGGGCTAGGTGCTTGTGCTACTAGGTCTGCAATGGTAGAGAAGGACTCGCACACATTCTGGCGGTCTAGAGATGGTGTATATCTAGTTGAAACAAAGTGAGAGGCTTAGTGAGCTCTGCAATTTACCATCGGTCATGGTAGCTGTTAGTTCCATTGTCGGACTGTGGTTAAGAGGTCCTTGCAGCGCGGCATTTCTAACGTATTGAGGACACAGGCACCTTTAGTAATAAGCATCTGCAAACACCTACTCATATGGCGGTCTCGTGCACGCAGTAGGTGGCGGTAGTGAGAAAAAACCAAGCATGTTTTCGAGTTTATTGGGCAGAGGGGTGACAGTTGGGTGGGGCAGTGCCCCACTGGACAGTGAGTTGGCGGGAGTTATGTACAGACGGCGGATGAGGCGATGTAGGCGCCATCCAAGGGCTCAAATCGGGTGGTGTGCACAATATGGGGGGTGGCCCAAGTGAGCGTGTACATATTAGTCACGCGGAGTGACCAAAATGCCACAATGTCATCGAGGAACGGCCAAACGGCAACCTTCCACAGGTGGCCTAGCAACAGAAGTGGGTAGAAGGGCTGCGGGGTTACACGCCAGTTTTTCAAATCATCCGATTCGTTTTTCGGCACGTCGTGCACTTTCGGTGGGCCTTTCTTCGCTCCGGTGGTCCAATATTTATCTATCCAATGTAGAGCAGCCAGGTTGTGTATGTGGTCCATCGCCCAGTCCCGTGCATCGTGTGTGGACGTTTGCAACGCGTCCAACTGTCGTGGGTGCTGTAGGTCAAACACAGCGCGTTGTAACATGCCTACTCTGCATAACGGAGGGAGTTTCCCCATGTTCTTATCGCGTCCTTCGAATACCCATTGGGGTGCCCATTCATCGTGGGTGGCCCCGACACATTGTTGCCACGCATACCATGGTGCCTTAATTTGTTGTGTCCGCCAGCATTGGCGAGCACATGATAGGAGGCAGGATTACAGCTAGTATGCCTTGGCATCCGCAATACATTCATGGGGTAGGCGGGTGAGGACGTCCCTCGCTGATTTGACGATTGATTTGCGCACCAAATGCCAAGTGAGGCACACATCGTTGTTGCCATGTTGCAATAGCACCCTGGAATCGGTGCCTCAGACGCGTCGGAGTAGCTTGGGTTTGCGAATAAATAAGTGTCCCTGGATCAGGGGGATGTTGAATTTTTTCCCAACCATGGAGCATTGGCACGGCGTAGCTGCAGCCTCTTGCATTTCATTTAACGTGTCATAACGAATGTCATTCTGTAGCAATTAGTTGACTGTCAAATTACCGGTGGAGATTAGGCGTGTACATTGCATAAGGTAATCTCGGTCATGTCGGGGTACGGGCGGTGAGCGCAAGAACTCCTTTAATATATCAAAGAAAGGGAAAGTGTGTGTTTGCGGCATGGCGGGCAGGCGTAGCGGTACTTGGTTGGGTAGTGAAACACCAGTGAGTGTTGTCACTCTGTGTGCTACTTTTTGGTAGCAGTGGTTGCGGATGGGTTCCTAGAAATGTTTCTTTGCCTAAGTTGAGACTTTTAGTTGGACGTGGAGGGGAACGTTACACTTCGGTTTATATGTAACGTGGTCGTCCGGGCCAACTCTGCCTTTGTGTATCTCGGCATGACCATGTGTCCATGGAGCAAAATTTTCCACTTACAATCATTCGGATAGACACCTCTCTCATGGAATGTTTGCCCCATTTTTCTTATCCGGAATAATTCCCGGGCATCAACCACGTTTTAGGGGCAAGCTTGAAGGATGACAATTCCAAATTTTTTGGGCCTATTCTAAACATCATGGGGGAAGGTAGCCGCATTCCACGGAGTCCACGTCCCCCGCATAGGTTATGCCATGACCTCGCTACATGTATGTGTTGCATGAAGCGGGCAATTGCAGGTTTCGTCTCGCCAATACTACCGGTCTGGTTGACATATATTCTCTATGCTCTCACTGACCAAACTAGTACATCCATGTGCCTTCGGTGTGTAGGGGGAGGAAGGCTTTGCTACGGAAGACGTACAGGTGGTGTAACCACCGGTAAGGGGCAAGAGCCAATAATTGGTTCATAGCATTGAGGTGTGCAATGCATTTATGTTGAGGCCATCTATGTGCATTTTGTGCCTAGGTAGAGAGGGCATCCCATCTATTCCACGAGTCATTCCGTAGTCGTGTTTTATTGGGTGGGAGGCACATTCCCTGAGGGGGCGGAGTACACATACCGCCGATGCTACAGGTTTGCATACCTATGTGTAAGGTGATGTCATTCATGGTAACAATCGGGTCCAAAGCACGTGTTACCCAAAACACAGTCAACGGCAGCTTTGCTTAGCGGCCATTGCTTTTTGATTGTCATGGTTGCGGAGGAATGGGAGTCTGTTTACCGAACTTTCTAAAATTTGGAGCAGTGCATGGTTTCAAGTTCATTGCACGGAGTCAACGTGATGTGGAAGTGGTGTGTGTTAGGGCACATAATGACCATACTTGTGTGTGTATGTGTGTGTGTGTGTGTGTGTGTGTGTGGTCGTTGCGTGCGGGAGTACAATGCATTAAACAAGGGGGTATGTGCATCCGGTTCGTAGCCACAGGCAACCGGAGGCCTCTGCGAATTGGAATATCCAAACCGGGTCAGGGACACATCACATGAGTCGCTCGGTAGGTACAACGGCGGAAGCACGTTGTGCTGCCGCCTGACTGGGTGCGATGCCAATCACCGTGTCGAGTTGTAACGCTTGGCGCCATAGGGGCTCCCATGGGCGGGATCTTCTCCAGTGGCTACCTTGCATGAAGACCTAGAGACCTACGCTAAAACCAATATGGTCAATTTGAAATTTGGATCTTGTGCAAGGGGTTAAAAATTAACCTGCCAAATATTAACACGTTAACCCAATTTGGGGTCATTTGCACCGCTTTGCTTGTGCGCGTAGTGTGCCCATTAAGGGTTTTTGGTTGGTCTAAGGGAGCACAACGGGGTGGTAGAGGGGTTCCATACTCTTTGAGGTGGTTACATAGGCCCACATACTTCTCCACGGTCCCCATACTCACACCACTGCGAACTACCCTATTCTATTGCGTAGCTCTTGTTATGCGTTTCTGTCGAGACACCATTCTCGAGCTAAGTATGACGCTCGCGCATTTGAGTGGGGCCAAGAGGTTCCGTGACCCTTTGGTCTCACAAGTCCTTGGTGAGTGGGTCGCCTCATCTCCTTTGGCCAAGGCCCCATGGTAGGAGGCCACCGAGGTTGCCCAACTCCCCCTCATCCGCAACAAGCAAATTGAGGACATGAAGCAATATGCCTCCATCCTCTTCCTAGTGCCCGAATTGATCGGGCAACATATGGACATGAATGTCCCCAAGGGTGGCTTTCGGCTAGTGTCCGAGTTCGTGACTCGACGGGGGGCCGCATACACCGCCGCAAGGGGCCTCCCATTCCCCGAATCCTTCCCCTCGCGTGACCACTTCACAGAGAAATGGAAGGATTAGGTCAAGCCCCTTGCCCTAGAGCCACCCTTGTCCGTGGAGGATCCCCCTACTTACAGCCGCCCTTGGCCGCTGCAATCCTAGGCCCGGTATATCTAATTGCGTCCATCCCTTGTGGACACCATCGAGTGGAAGAGGCCCGTTACTTTCATCCTCTGTGGGGATGCATACCCATGTGCCGGTGGAAGTTGGACCCAATTATCCATTGGGCTCCTCAATCATTGGAGTGGCCGTATGCGGGGACTAGGACATGGCCGCGTTGGTCCGAAAAATTGAAGGTACACGTCCGTTTAGTTTTGCTTTACTTTTTGCGCTGATTTCTCGAGGTTAATGTTTAATATTTCGCAAATATTAATGCCGCCGCAAAAACGAATCTAATATTAACCCCAGAAAATTAATGCAAATATCACCTCTTTCTGTTTTTGCACGCATTGTAGCCTATTGATGGCCGCAAGAAGTTTTACTCGGCAACCATGTGGGTGTGTAATGAGCTCGTCAGCGGGATTTACCAACCACTGATGTGTTGCTTCATTGGTGGCGCCCATAGTGTGCTCTATATACCAAATACATAGCGTCTATGCACCTTTTCTTGGTGTGCCCTTCCAAGAGACACATACGCACACACACACACACACACACACAGAGAAAGACAAAGATATTAGCACCCCCACACACCCATCTGCTCCCACACACATCCCTTTTTCTTCCTCCCTCTATCCTCCATTTGCCCTTGCGGTTAAGGTTCAAGAGGGTATTCCCTTTTGCTTTGCCGGATTCTTTGGAGGCTTTTTAAGGATGATGGACATGAAGATTCACGATGGAACAAAGCGGAAAAAGGTGTAGGTATGTGTGTGTGTGTGTGTGTGTGTGTTTGTGTGTGTGTGTGTGTGTCAGTGTGTCCATCGCATGCATGTTGCCCCAAAGCAGATCAAGGGGCTAGTTCTAGTTTCATTGTGACCCCCCCCCCCCCGTTGGTATTGTGATGTGGCACGGGGTGACGCATGTACCTGCGGCTCACTGGTGGCTAAGTGGAAATGTGAAGTTGCGGCTCATTTGAGGCTCAGTTGTGCATTGCGATGTCTTTGTGCTTGTTTGTTGTGCGTTTTGCATGCTAGGTAATGTGCATTTAATGTTTTTAGAAGTTTTAGGTACTCACTTGGTCAAGGTTCAAGGTGGGGGGTACTTTTTTTGGCGACGGCTCAGTTGACTGAGCGCCCGACTGAGCCGTCACTGAGCCATCACTGAGCTGGCTCACTGAGCGCTCACTGAGCGCGCCAAATGGCTCAGTGAGCGCTCAGTGAGCGCTCACTGAGAGCTAATTGGGGGCTCACTCAGGGCACACTAAGGAGTTTCTCCCCCTTTCCGCCCTCTCTTCCCACCCTTGCTGGCCCACACTTCACCCTTTTCACACCAACATTGGTCCGCAGTTCTCGCCACGTCTTTTCTCCAAGAACTTGAGCGTGCATGCACACATACATACTTGCATACATGTACCCGTGGCGACAAACACACAAACATCCAAACACACACACTTCGTCAGGGACACAAATATCCAAACACATACACACACATACACCATACACACGTCCACACACACATGCACATGCACAAATTGACAACCACATTCATTCTTGTGTGCAATTATCTTGCGTGTACATAAACACATGGCCACATTGAACCATGTGAAGTGAAGGGCTAGGGAGAGATGGTTACGGTGTTGGGGTTCGGGGATATGAACCTAACCATTTGCGAGGGTGTTCCTTGTTGCCTTATGACAATGGCACCCCCCCCCCACACACACACACGGGCGCGCGCCATGAAGCACAAATAGGGCACAGAGGACATTGCTCGCTTTTGTGAGCATTGCTCGCTTTTGTGAGGTTGATGCTACAACCATCTTGACCTACACCATGACACACTCATTTCCCTTCCTCCTTATCCCCTCCCGTCCCCTTTTGCCATGCCTGATCCCCCCGCTTAGCCCATGCCAACCCCTTCTCTTATCTTGCCTGTCGCGTCCCCTTGTCCTGCCCTTGCCATGCCTTCCCTATTTGCTGGCCATGGCATCGAGTGCATGATGGTGGCGGCAATGACGATGACCTTTGCAGGTATGTAGTGCTAGTGTGTCTGTTCGCGGGCGTGTGCTTGTGCCCATGCGCATGTGCGCAAGTGTGGATGGTTTGTTCCCTCTTGGTTTCTCTCATTTAGTGTGTTTGTATGTATGTTTGTGTGTGAGTCGGGGGGGGGGGGGCTTGCTTGGATCGATGCAAGGGTGAAGGTGTCCTTGTGCGTCACTGTGAGTGTGTGACTGCATTCTTTGGTTTCCGGTTGTCTAGGTTTGTGTGCGTACGTGGATTCGTGAATGTGTGTACGCGCAGGTGTGTGTGTGTGTGTGTGTGTGCCAATGTGTGTGTGTGTGTGTGTGTGTGTGTGTTGCAGCTTTTGCAGCTGTTGTTTTGGATCCTGTTGTTGGTTTCGGTGTTGTGTGGCATAGGCTTTGATTGTGTACGCATAACATTGTGCTTGTGGCTGCAGACGCAGGTATGTTTGTGTTTGTGGTTGTGGCTGTGGTTCTGGGCTTGCGTGAGGTCGTTGCCATGGCTGTTGTGGTAGCTGTCGTTCTTGGTGTGGTTATGGTAGTGGCTGTGGTTGCGGCTTTGCTTGTGGGTGTGTGTGTGGGTGTGGGTGTGGGTGTGGGTGTGGGTGTGGGTGTGGGTGTGGGTGTGTTTCTGCAAGCTGTGTTGTGTGTGAATTTGGTTGTGGTTGTGCCAGTGTGTGTGGCCCTGGCCGTGGCGAAGGTTGCAGTTGCAGCTTTCACTGTGGCTGCAGCTGTTCTTTGGGTTCAGGCTGTAGCTGTGGGGGGGGTGGGGGGGGTGTAAAGGACTACAAGGAGGGGGGCTCAAATCACCATCCACCCCCTCCCAAAAAAGACCGCACCAAGTTTACAGTGACACTGTACAGTGACAGTGTACAATGACAGTGTATAGTGAGAGCATACAATGAGTGTAGAGTGACAGTGTAGAGTGCTAGTATACAGACTTGGGCGTTGTGGCGGACGTACTGTGTGTCGGGATACATTCTATGAGACCTTGGGGAGTACAGTGTACAGTGTACAGTGTACAGTGACAATGTACAGTGATAGTGTATAGTGACAGTGTGCAGTGGCAGTGTGCAGTGTGCAGTGACAGCGTACAGTGCCAGAATACAGTGTACCATGTACAGTGACAGTGGACAGTGACACCATTGACAGTGTACATGGACAGTGTAGAGTGACAGTGTACAGTGACAGTGTACAGTGACAGTGAACCATGAGTGAGCCCTCATTGAGCGCTCACTGAGCCATTTGGCGCGCTCAGTGAGCGCTCAGTGAGCGCGCCAAATGGCTCAGTGAGCGCTCAGTGAGGGCTCACTCATGGTTCACTGTCACTGTACACTGTCACTGCACACTGTGTATTGCACACTGCACAGTGCATACTGTGTATTGCACACTGCACACTGCATACTGTGTATTGCACACTGCACAGTGCATACTGTGTATTGCACACTGCACACTGCACACTGTGTGTTACAAATTGCACACTGCACACTGCAATGCACACTGCACACTGTAATGCACACTGCACACCCTGTAATGCACAGTGCGCACTGTGTATTGCACACTGCACACTGCACAGTGCACCGTGTGCAGTGTGCAATACCCAGTGTGCAGTGGCACACTGCACACTGCGCAGTGCACCGTGTGCAGTGTGCAATGCCCAGTGTGCACTATGCAGTGTGCAATCCACGGTGTGCAGTGTGCATTACACAGCGTGTAGTGCGCAGTGTACACTGCGCACTGCACACTGTGTACTGCACACTGCACACTGTAATGCACATTGCACACTGTGTATTGCACACTGCACACTGTAATGCACACTGCACACTGTGTCATGCACACTGCACACTGTGCATTACAAACTGCACACAGCACGCTGTCATGCACACTGCACACTGTGTATTGCACACTGCACACTGCACAACGTGTGTTACAAATTGCACACTGCACACGGCAATGCACACTGCACACGGTGTATTGCACACTGCACACGGTATATTGTGTATTGCACAGTGCACACTGCAAACTGTGTATTGCACACTGCACACTGCACACTGTGTGTTACAAATTGCACACTGCACACTGTAATGCACACTGCACGCTGTGTAATACACTCTGCACACTGTGTATTGCACACTTCACACTGCACGCTGTGTATTGCACACTGCACACTGCACACTGTGTATAGTGTGCACTACACAGGGTGTAGTATGCCGTGTGTGATGTAATCCACACGGCACACCGTGTAATGCACACTGCACACTGTGTCATGCACACTACACCCTGCACCCTGTGTATTGCACATTGGGTATTGCACAGTGCACCGTGTGCAGTGTGCAATACCCAGTGTGCATTACGCAGGGTGCGGTGTGTAGTGTGCAATACACAGTGTGCAGTGTGCATTACAGTGTGCAGTGTGCAATACACAATGTGCAGTGTGCAATACACAGTGTAATGCACAGTGTGCAAGGTGCAGTGTGCAATACACAGTGTGCAGTGTGCATTACCGTGTGCAGTGTGCAATACACAATGTGCAGTGTGCAATACACAGTGTGCAGTGTGCAGTGTGCAGTGTGCAGTACACAGTGCGCAGTGCGCAGTGTTCACTGCGCACTACACAATGTGTAATGCACACTGCACACTGTGTCATGCACACTGCACACCGTACAGTGCAAGCGTTCGGGCGCTCAGTGTGCAGTGTGCAATACACAGTGTGCAGTGTGCATTACAGGGTGTGCAGTGTGCATTACAGTGTGCAGTGTGCAATTTGTAACACACAGTGTGCAGTGTGCAGTGTGCAGTGTGCAATACACAGTATGCAGTGTGCGGTGTGCAATACACAGTGTGCAGCGTGCAGTGTGCAATACACAGTGTGCAGTGACAGTGTACAGTGACAGTGAACCATGAGTGAGCCCTCACTGAGCGCTCACTGAGCCATTTGGCGCGCTCACTGAGCGCTCACCGCGCCGTTTCGCGCGCTCACTAAGCGCTCACTGAGCGCGCCAAATGGCTCAGTGAGCGCTCACTGAGAGCGCCAAATGGCTCAGTGAGCGCTCAGTGAGGGCTCACTCATGGTTCACTGTCACTGTACACTGTCACTGTACACTGTCCATGTACACTGTCAATGGTGTCACTGTCTACTGTCACTGTACATGGTACACTGTATTCTGGCACTGTACGCTGTCACTGCACACTGCACACTGCCACTGTGGATGGTGATTTGAGCCCCCCTCTTTGCAGTCCTTTACCCCCCCCCCCCCCACAGCTACAGCTTGAACCCAAAGAACAGGTACGGCCACAGTGAAAGCTGCAACTGCAGCACTCGCCACAGCCAAGGCCACACACACTGGCACAACCACAACCAAATCCACACACAACACAGCTTGCAGAAACACACCCACACCCACACCCACACCCACACCCACACCCACACCCACACCCACACCCACGAGCAAAGCCGCAACCACAGCCACTACCATAACCACACCAAGAACGACAGCTACCACAACAGCCATGGAAACAACCGTACGCAAGCCCAGAACCACAGCCACAACCACACTGCAATGCACACTGCACACTGTAATGCACACTGCACACCCTGTAATGCAAAGTGCGCACTGTGTATTGCACACTGCACACTGCACAGTGCACCGTGTGCAGTGTGCAATACCCAGTGTGCAGTGGCACACTGCACACTGCGCAGTGCACCGTGTGCAGTGTGCAATGCCCAGTGTGCACTATGCAGTGTGCAATCCACGGTGTGCAGTGTGTATTACACAGCGTGTAGTGCGCAGTGTACACTGCGCACTGCACACTGTGTACTGCACACTGCACACTGTAATGCACATTGCACACTGTGTATTGCACACTGCACACTGTAATGCACACTGCACACTGTGTCATGCACACTGCACACTGTGCATTACAAACTGCACACAGCACGCTGTCATGCACACTGCACACTGTGTATTGCACACTGCACACTGCACAACGTGTGTTACAAATTGCACACTGCACACGGCAATGCACACTGCACACGGTGTATTGCACACTGCACACGGTATACTGTGTATTGCACTGTGCACACTGCAAACTGTGTATTGCACACTGCACACTGCACACTGTGTGTTACAAATTGCACACTGCACACTGTAATGCACACTGCACACTGTGTAATACACTCTGCACACTGTGTATTGCACACTTCACACTGCACGCTGTGTATTGCACACTGCACACTGCACACTGTGTATAGTGTGCACTACACAGGGTGTAGTATGCCGTGTGTGATGTAATCCACACGGCACACCGTGTAATGCACACTGCACACTGTGTCATGCACACTACACCCTGCACCCTGTGTATTGCACATTGGGTATTGCACAGTGCACCGTGTGCAGTGTGCAATACCCAGTGTGCATTACGCAGGGTGCGGTGTGTAGTGTGCAATACACAGTGTGCAGTGTGCATTACAGTGTGCAGTGTGCAATTTGTAATGCACAGTGTGCAAGGTGCAGTGTGCAATACACAGTGTGCAGTGTGCATTACAGTGTGCAGTGTGCAATACACAATGTGCAGTGTGCAATACACAGTGTGCAGTGTGCAGTGTGCAGTGTGCAGTACACAGTGCGCAGTGTTCACTGCGCACTACACAATGTGTAATGCACACTGCACACTGTGTCATGCACACTGCACACCGTACAGTGCAAGCGTTCGGGCGCTCAGTGTCCAGTGTGCAATACACAGTGCGCAGTGTGCATTACAGGGTGTGCAGTGTGCATTACAGTGTGCAGTGTGCAATTTGTAACACACAGTGTGCAGTGTGCAGTGTGCAGTGTGCAATACACAGTATGCAGTGTGCGGTGTGCAATACACAGTGTGCAGCGTGCAGTGTGCAATACACAGTGTGTAGTGACAGTGTACAGTGACAGTGAACCATGAGTGAGCCCTCACTGAGCGCTCACTGAGCCATTTGGCGCGCTCACTGAGCGCTCACTGCGCCGTTTCGCGCGCTCACTAAGCGCTCACTGAGCGCGCCAAATGGCTCAGTGAGCGCTCACCGAGAGCGCCAAATGGCTCAGTGAGCGCTCAGTGAGGGCTCACTCATGGTTCACTGTCACTGTACACTGTCACTGTACACTGTCCATGTACACTGTCAATGGTGTCACTGTCTACTGTCACTGTACATGGTACACTGTATTCTGGCACTGTACGCTGTCACTGCACACTGCACACTGCCACTGTGGATGGTGATTTGAGCCCCCCTCTTTGCAGTCCTTTACCCCCCCCCCCCACAGCTACAGCTTGAACCCAAAGAACAGGTGCGGCCACAGTGAAAGCTGCAACTGCAGCACTCGCCACAGCCAAGGCCACACACACTGGCACAACCACAACCAAATCCACACACAACACAGCTTGCAGAAACACACCCACACCCACACCCACACCCACACCCACACCCACACCCACACCCACACCCACACCCACACCCACACCCACACCCACAAGCAAAGCCGCAACCACAGCCACTACCATAACCACACCAAGAACGACAGCTACCACAACAGCCATGGAAACAACCGTACGCAAGCCCACAACCACAGCCACAACCACAAACACAAACATACCTGCGTATGCAGCCACAAACACAATGTTATGCGTACACAATCAAAGCCTATGCCACACAACACCAAAACCAACAACAGGATCCAAAACAACGGCTGCAACACACAGACACACACACACACACCTGCGCGTACACACATTCACGAATCCACATACACGCACAAACCTAGGCAACCAGAAACCAAACAACGCAGTCACACACTCACAACCACTCACGCACAGAGCCACCTTCACTCACACATCGATCCATGCAACCTCCCCCCCCCCACCCACAAGCAGACATACAAACACACTAAATGAGAGAAACCAAGAACGAACAAACCATCTACAGCTTCGCACATGCGCATGGGCACAACTACACACGCATGCAAGCACACACACGCACACCCGCACACATAATAGCACTACATACCTGCAAAGGTCATCGTCCTTGCCGCCACCATCATGCATGTGATGCCATGGCCAAAAAATAGGAAAGGTAGGACAAAGGGGACGGGACAGGCAAGAGAACAGAAGGGCTACGCACGAGGGAAGCGGGGGAACGCAGCATAGCGAAAGGGGAGGGGAGGGGATAAGGAGGGAGGGGGATCAACGTGTCATGGTGTAGGTCAAGATGGTTGTATGATCAACCTCACAAAAGCAAGCAATGTCCTTTGTGCCCTATTTGTGCTTCATGGTGTGTGGTTGTGTGTATGGGGGGGGGGGGTGCCATTTTCATAAGGCAACAAGGAACACCCTCGCAAATGGTTAGGTTCATATCCCCGAACCCCAACCCCGTAACCATCTCTCCCTAGCCCTTCACTTCACATGGTTCAATGTGGCCATGCGTTTATGTACACGCAAGATAATTGCACACAAGAATGAATGTGGTTGTCAATTTGTGCATGTGCATGTGTGTGTGGACGTGTGTATGGTGTATGTGTGTGTATGTGTTTGGACATTTGTGTCCCTGACGAAGTGTGTGTGTTTGGATGTTTGTGTGTTTGTCGCCACGGGTACATGTATGCAAGTATGTATGTGTGCATGCACGCTCAAGTTCTTGGAGAAAAGACGTGGCGAGAACTGCGGACCAATGTTGGTGTGAAAAGGGTGAAGTGTGGGCCAGCAAGGGTGGGAAGAGGGGGCGGAAAGGGGGAGAAACTCCTTAGTGTGCCCTGAGTGAGCCCCCAATTAGCTCTCAGTGAGCGCTCAGTGAGCGCTCACTGGGCCATTTGGCGCGCTCAGTGAGCGCTCAGTGAGCCAGCTCAGTGGCGGCTCAGTCGGGGTGCTCAGTCAACCGAGCCGTCGCCAAAAAAAGAAACCCCCCCGGTCAAATCCTCTTGGCCTAGGGATTGGTGTCCCTTTGGGGACATTCCAAAACCCCAACCCACCCCCGAAAGCCACAACTTTTCACATTAAACCCCTTGAAAAACACCACTTAGCCCCAAATGAGCCGTTTTAGCCCCAACTGAGCCCGAACTTCACATTTCCAAGTGAGCCGCAGGTACACATAGGGCTCTGGGGTGTGGGCATATGGTGTGACCCCTTATACTACAACACCACACCCCACAACCCCACCACCAACAGACCGAACCATCACAACCCGGCGCGCTGCAGCCCACACCCTGCAGCCTAATGCCGTGTAGCCCAGTACACTACCCACTACCCAAGACACCACGGCCGCCCACAGCACAAAACTTTACACCGCAGCCCCACACACCACAACCCAACACACCATATCCCCAACCCCCACTACACCACACGGCTTGACATGACACCTCAGACACCCCAACACGACAGGTATACTCACCAAACCCCCACGTTGGCGCCATTCTTTTAGGTTAATTTTTCCGGAACCTGCTTTAATATTTGGAGGTTAATAATGAATTTTTGGAACGGTGTTCCAAATATCAAAATTAATGTGTCTTTTTAACCTGCTATATATATACATATATATATATATATATAGATATATACATATATATATATATATATATATATATATATATATACATATACATATTATTATTACTATTATTATTATTATCATTATTATTATTATTATTATTATTATTATTATTATTATTATTATTATTGTTATTATTATTATTATTATTATTATTATTATTATTATTATTATTGATATTATTATTACTACTACTACTACTACTACTACTACTACTACTACTACTACTACTACTACTACTACTACTACTACTACTACTACTAGTACTACTACATATATATAAACAGTAAACTATATAGGAAACAAGTCAAGTTTAGTACTCTGGTTAGGATCCTACCGGCAGTGATGTCATACCCTAATTTTAGCCATTTTAGCCCTTTATATGGGGCAAATACGCACTAATAACCATCCAATTCACTTGTAAAACATGTTTGTTTGTGTTTCTCGACCCCAAAATAGGGGGGGGGGGTCCATAGCCTTGCCCCATAGTGCACCGGTTGGCCCAGGGTGGGGGGGGGGGGGATGCGCGTATACACCATAGTTGTAGCCATAGTTGATGGGGTCATACTTCGCGGAATACTTGCTACACATGTGGCAAGCATACATACGTGTAGCTGAGTGCATAACAGGAGTGTCATACACCACAAAGCGGCTTGTGCTAGGTGCAAGAGATCGCGGCGGAACAGGGAACGGGGTAGTGGTATACTTCAAATAATTGGCGAACATCTCATTGCGGAACACAAATATCCCACTTGTAACCAAACCGGTGGGTGGCACGCCAAACAGAGTTTGTGTAAGGATCTCGCCGGTGTTGCGTGGAACCGTAATCCTGTGTCCCCCACCTATTGGGCCCCAAAGGAGTTGACCACACCGGAAGCAAAGCGCATCAAAAAGTGGTGAGTACAAAGTGTCCAAAGCATCAAGCCAATACGCTCGAACAGACTTCAAAGAAATGTTGCACGGTGATGATGGATCGACACGGAACAACTCCCGAGACAATTAATTAATGTTCGAACGACCCCGCGTGAACGACACTGCAATGCCTTGATGTGCTGCTTCTCCGGCGTATTGATGTGTCCACCAAGGATGCCCTTATTCCGTTGCGATTCCGGTGTGTTGTTTATGCCTCCAAGGGAACCCTTGGCCGCTTGGGACTGCACGGTGTTCTTCTTGCCTCCACAAGAACCCTTGGCCGCTTGGGAATCCGCAGTGTTCTTTTTGCCCTTGTTGGCTTGGGACTCCGCGGTGTTCTTCTTGCCTCCACAAGAACTCCCTTGGTACCTGTATGAAAAGTAGTGTTGTTCATAATTCATATTTCATATATGAACGGTTCATATATGAACCATGAATTCTGAACAGCTTTTATGAACGCTTCTTTGTGCACAGATTTTGTTATGTCTTACCGTCCCTCCGTCTTCACGGAGCTGAACATGATGCTTGTTCGGCTCAGTGGTGCCACCAGTCTTCGGGACAGCAAGCGTTCCGACCTCTTGGCCCAATGGATGTCATCGTCCTCCCTCATCCGGGCCGGATTTACGGAGCTAATGGACCACACTCCCCTCCCGGCTGTCCACAAAACCAAGGTGCAGGCCATCCGTGCGTATGCGGAGGCCCTCTTGACCGCACCCCATCTGATAGGGCTCCTTTTGGAGTTGGGTGCACCCCGGTCCGGCTTCCGGGTGTTGTCTGAGTACATCACCCGCCGGGGCGACGCCTACACCGCCCGCACAGGATTGCCCTTCCCACGGCCCATCCCCACACGGGAGCAATTTCATGCAACGTGGAAGTCGTTGACCGCTCCGCTTGCGTTGTGCCCCCCGGTGGAATGTGCCGACCTACCATCGTCGGGTCGCTGCTGGCCCCAGCGGTAGTGGGCACAATACGTGCAATCCCGGCCGGCACTGTGCCAGTCTATTGACTGGACCCGCCCCCTCACCTTTGTGGTGCGGGGTGACGGGTATCCTTGCGCCGGTGGCAGTTGGTCACAGCTATCGGTGGGGCTATTGAACCATGGGGTAAAGGCGCGCACACCCGCCTTCCTATGGGTCATCGGCATGGCCATCACGGGGGACAAGGATATGGTTGCCCTGGGCCAAATTTGGGCTCAGGTGCTACAGCTTTGTAGTCTGCATTTTCGTGTTCATAAGTTGTTCAAAATTCGTGCGTTCATTATTCGAGAACTGCCGTCATAAAACGCCGTGCTGCCCATTTATGAATCATGAACGAGTTTTATGAATACGAATTATGAACACCTTTAATGACACAGGTCCTGCAGTCCATCATTGACTGCAAAACGTTTTACTTGTGCGACAGCTGGGTGCTCTTTGTGGTTCCCGGAGCCCCAGGTGGGAAATCATCCCCCTGAGGTTGCAGGGGAGTGCAGAAAATTTTGTACCGCATCCGGTGTGGCGTGCGTTTGGGGGCCACAACGCACCGGACGGTGAGGAGGCCCACAACCTGTTCTGGGCCTGGGAGCACATTGCGCCGCTGCTTGCATACGTCGAGGAGGACCCCACGTAGCAAGCGGTTCTGGGGCTGCGAACATTGCTGCGCACTTTGTACTCGCCGATTCCGGTTGTGCCGCGCCCTTCGTGCCGACCTGTTGCTGCTGCGTTTCGGGAACATTGCTGCGGGGAGTCGGGGTCGCATTCTGTGTTCTTCCTCGAAGAGGACTGTGATGCCATGCTCGAGAGTACGGATGCATGTGGGGTGGGATTGGCTGCTGTGTCAGGGGACGTTGTGGAGAGCGTAAATTACATTTTGAAGAAGGGGTACAATGGGCATAGTGCTAGGGGTGGGGGTGCGGGAAAGAGTGCAGTGGAACGGGAGGCAATGGTCGTCCAGCAGGTTTGGGAATGGTGGTTTCTAACCTTTGACCTGCCGTTGCTGCACTACAACACCCCACACACCGCGGCGTGCACCGCCGCTTCACTTCTGAGCACTACCACCCAAGCACGCACAACCCACGCGCCCTCTGCGACCCAGCTTTCTTATTCTTCGCCCATCCATGAGCGCCGCCGAGATGAGGAAGCTGCTGGAGGAGAGCCAGAGGGCGACGCTGGCCCTAATGGTATGTTGTCTGTCGCGTTCATATTGCGTTCATAATTCGGCGTTCATAAAACCGAAACTGCCGTCATAAATGGATTATGAACCGATTTATGAACTGATGAATTATGAACCGCTTTTATGAACGAATTATGAACAGTGTCCCCCACGTCCACAAGAGCAGCGACTGGCAGCCCATGCTCCAGCTCCTCCGCCACCTCCGCATGCTCAAGCTCCACCTCCACCTCCACCTCCACCTCAAGCTCCTCCGCCTCCTCAAGCCCAGCCCCAAACCCACGCCGCGCACGCCGCCTCCGCCTCCGGACCCGCCGCCAACTCCTCAAGTGAGGAGTCAACAGACTCCTCGGAGCAGGAGAGGAAGAGGAGGAAGAGGGAGAAGAAGAAGGAGGAGAAGCAGAGGAAGAAGGAGAAGACGAGGGAGGAGAAGAAGAAGATGGAGGAGGCAGCGGGGGGGAGGGGGGTGAAGGAGTAGGAGGCCGCGGAGGACATCGAGGAGGTGAAGGCCCAGGTCGAGGATGTGGCAGTGGAGGGGGAGGGGGCGAGGGGGGGAGGGGTTTTTGGTTGCGACCCCCCTGTTGAGGGGGGAGGCACGCCATGCCCGGGGCCTTAGCTAGGCCAACCAGGCCTGTTGCTCGCCCTCCCCTGGGCGCAAGGGGCGCTGGGCAGCGGGTACTCCCCCGATGCCCCCATCTTTTGGAGTACTGAGGTGACTTACGTCACCCCGCATTGGGCATTCCGGCGCATGTTGCGGCACCGCATCCGCAACAAGAGGGAGGGGGGGGCCTGGCGGCACGGGGGGGGGGGGGGGGGCATGGGCATGGAAGCCCCTGGTGGGAAAGCCCCTGTCCCCCGTCCCCGAACCAATTGGGGCTGGGGATTGGACGCAGGCCAAAGTTTTTTCGGGGCCGGGGGGGGCGCTTGATGCGGAGCTCACATTGGGAGCCGTTGTTCCTCCACTAGGAGGAACGGGGGTGGGTGAAGCTGCAGCGCTGCGCTAGGAGCGGTGCCCGGGGGGGCGCCAGTGGGGCCTGTGGTGCTGCTGGTGGCCGGGGCTGCCCGGGCAAGAGGCTTGATGGGGCGGGTGATGGTGAGGCCCTCCACGGCCCCCTCGTACGAGGCCTGCTCCCGGGTCATACACCCCCCCCCCCAAAAAAATTGGATTCCCACTGGGGGATGCACTCCAACTTGCGCCCGGAACGCCCAACGTGCGGACCGCCCTGGGCGCCATGGGGACTATTGGACCAGAGCCGGATTTCGAGGTATGTGCGTTCATGATTCGTTCATAATTTGTTCATAAGTCGGCGTTCATAATTTAGCGACTCTACACTGCTCGTTTATGAACCATGAACGCGTTTCATGAACGCATTTATGAATGGCACTGTCACAGGTCGTGGACGTAGAAGTGAACCCGGCGGACGTCGCGGGGGTCCGCATCCGGTACAAGTTGGGCACCACGGAGTTCAGCATTGCTCTATCCGCCCTGTACCAGCCCGCTGCTGCTCAACCCCCAACGGGGGTGCGCCATCCTGTCCGGGCCACGGGAGTGGGAGCGCTCCCGCCGCCTCAGGGACACGTGGGCGGCGAACACCTCCTGCTGAGCGGCCCTGGGGGAGTTGGGGTGGGAGGGGTGTTCGGACGCGGAAACCCTGATGTCCAGTTGTGGGATGAACCCCCCCACCCCGGCCAGCCCCCGCAGTGCCTCCCCAGCAAAGCCCGCCACCGCCGAGAAACCCCTAGGCAAAAGATCTGAAGCGTTGGGACGGAGCTATGGCCAAAGCGGCATGGAGATGTGTTGTTGCTTGTTAGCTAAATTTAAGGGGAGAGGGGTGTAGTAGTATATATATTACACCCCTCTCCCCTGTATATAGATATCCTCTAATCTACACCCCTCTCCCCAACTGTAGGTGGTTCCACCATAGGTCTCTAAGGTACGCGCAAAGGCTACAACTTGGTGCATACATGTCGCGGAAGGGGCTAATATGGATCAAAATGGGCTCAAAATGGGCTAATTTCATTTCTTTGTGCAGCCCCAATGGTCTAGGGTCACTTTTGGAAAAGCAGCTTTTTGACCCATTTTTCACCCATTTTTGCTCCCAAAACGGCCCCTTTTCAAGGCTTTTGGGGATTTTCCATGGGCAAATACGCATCACCATGGGCTCAATACAGGCTAAAAACAGTTGTTTGAGCATCCCAAATGGTCCAGGATTGCTCTTGGAAAAACACATTTTTTACCCAGTTTTGACCCATTTTTGGTTGCAAAACAGCCCCTTTTCAAGGCATTTTGGAATTTTCCATGAGCCAAAACACGTCACCACAGCCTCAAAACAGGCAAAAACACTTGTTTGAACATCCCAAATGGTCCAAGATCGGTTTTGGAAAAAAGCGATTTGGAACCATTTTTGACCCATTTTTGGTCCCAAAACGGCCCATTTTCAAGGCATTTTGGGATTTTCCATGGCCCAAAACACGCCACCACGGGCTCAAAACGGCCTAAAAACACTTGTTTGAGCATCCCAAGTGGTCGAGGTACAACTTTGGAAAGAATGATATGTTTTCGCCCTGGGGACCCTCGTGGAACGACCGTTGGCCCCCGCCGTGCGCGGGCCGGGCTGCCCTCCGGCTCCACCAAGTGACCATTGGTACGGGGGTCTAGGCGTCTTGTTGGGCAATTCTGAGGCTTGGAAACCACAAAAAGTGGGTTGCGGGTGGACTAGGTGCCCTCTGAATTCGGATTTGAGCCACGTAGCCCAAGATAGAGCCCGTGCTTGGTTTCGGGGTGTTGGTGCACATAGCTATATTTTGGGGCTTTTTGGCGCCTTTTTGGGCCGTTTCTCAGACATATCGTGCAGTTGAAGGGCACTAGATAGCCCTTTGACACGGTAAAGTCAAGCCGCACATGGGGTGTAGCCACTGTTTCCCTTCGTTGGGGCCCTTTGCCCGAGTTTTGGGGCTATTTTGGGCGAAAAATGGCTGTTTTTGGCCCAAAACTGCGCAGGTTTGGGAGGGCACCTCCCAACTTGGCGCCCCGGCCCACGGGTTTTTGGGGCTTTGAGTCGTGCAAAATGGCCCAAGACGGGCCCAAAATGACCTCCTTTCACTTGTTTGAGCATCCACAATGGTCCAAGATCACTTTTGAAAAGACGCGGTTTTGACCCAGTTTTGACCCACTTTTGGTCCCAAAACATCCCATTTTCAAGGCATTTTGGAATTTTCCACGTGCCAAAATGCGTCACCACGGGCTCAAAATGCGCCAAAACGACTTGTTTGAGAATCCCAAATGGTCTACGATCACTTTTGGAAAACCACATTTTTGACGCATTTGCGACCCATTTTTGGTCCCAAAACGGCCCATTTTAAAGGCATTTTGGGATTTTCCATGGCCCAAAGCGCGCCACCACGGGCTCAAAACGACCTAAAAACACATGTTTGAGCATCCCAAGTGGTCTAGGAACAACTTTGGAAAAAATGTTTTTTTTTTCGCCCCGGGGACCTCGTGGACCGACCGTTGGGCCCCGCCGTGCGCGGGCCGGGCTGCCCTCCGGCTCCACCAAATGACCATTGGTACGGGGGTCTAGGTGGCTCGTTGGGCAATTCTGAGGCTTGGAAACCACAAAAAGTGGGGGGTTGCGGGTGGACTAGGTGCCCTCTTAATTCGGATTGGAGCCACGTAGCCCAAGATAGGGCCCGTGCTTGGTTTCGGGGTGTTGGAGCACATAGCCTTTTTGGGCCGTTTCTTGGACATACCGTGCAGTTGAAGGGCACTAGAGGGCTCTTTGATACGGTAAAGTCAATCCGCACATGGGGTATAGAGACTGTTTCCCTTCGTCTGGGCCCTTTGCCCGGGTTTTGGAGCTATTTTGGGCGAAAAATGGCCGTTTTTGGCCAACAACTGCGCAGGTTTGGGAGGGCACCGCCCAACTTGGCGCCTACGCCCCGGGCCGCCAGCGGTGAGTTTCTGGCTCAAAACTTGGATCGGGCAAGGCCACCACCTAGGCTCCAAGATGCCTACATGGGCAAAAGATCCGAAGCGTTGGGACGGAGCGATGGGCAAAACGGCATGGAGACGTGTTGTTGCTTGTTGCTTGTTGTTGTTAGCTAGATTTAAGGGGAGAGGGGTGTAGTAATATATATATTACTACACCCCTCTCCCCTTAAATCTAGCTAACAAGCAAGCAAGCAACAAGCAACAAGCACTTCTCCTTTCCGTTTTGGCCATTACTCTGCCTCATCGCTCCGGGCTCTACTCTACTCTAGCCAACCTAGAGCCTAGGTGGTGGCCTTGCCAAATCCAAGTTTTGAGCCCGAAATTCACCGGTGGCGCCCCGGGGCGGGGGCGCCAAGTCGGGAGGTGCCCTCCCAAATCTGCGCAATTTTGGGCCAAAAACAGCCCTTTTTCGCCGAAGATAGCCCCAAAGCCGGGCAAAACGCCCAAATGAAGGGAAACAGTGGTTACACTCCACGTGCGGCTTGACTTCACCGTGCAGAGAGCCTGCTAGTGCCCTTCAACTCCACGATATGTCCCAGGGACGGCCCAAAATGGCGCCAAAAAGCCCCGAAATCTGCGCAATGTGCACCAACACCCCGCAACCAAGAACGGGCCGTATCTTGGGATACGTGGCTCAAAATCCAATTCCGAGGGCACCTAGTCCACCCGCAACCCCCCACTTTTTGTGGTTTCCAAGCCGCAGAATCGCCGAACTAGACGCCTAGATCCCCGTACCAATGGTCACTTGGTACAGCCGGAGGGCAGCCCGGCCAGCGCACGGCGGGGGCCAACGGTGGGTCCACCAGGGTCCCCGGGCAAAAAAAATGCATTTTTTCCAAAGTAGTTCCTAGACCACTTGC